>CAJDSM010102899.1:651-10977 GCA_903981925.1 Ostrea lurida
GAATTATCCTTGAATGTAAAAATCAAAAATACACTTCCTTAAAAAAAATGCTATTAGTCCAAATATCAGGTGTGAACCGCGTTAAGATAAAATGAAAGAAGGTAAAAATAGAATGAGATGACATTCACGCACCTGCTTCATTTCTTTGAGAAATTTAACCGCATCTGTTTTCAGCCTCTTTTTCCTCAAAGATTTAATGGCTACCATACGGCCCTTGTAACGAGCTATCGTGACCTTGGTGACCTTTTGGAGAAGACTGAAGGACGTTGTTTATCCAATAAGGAAGAGCGTGTCCAATCGTTGGTTGCTCCGGCCGTGTATCCCCGTCACTCTCTTGTTCGAAATCTGCTGGTGAATGCTTGGCTGCGCGGGATGGCGAAGAGTGTCAATTAATGACTACCCTTATCCTTAGCTCTGCCGTCACTAGTACTCGCTATTCTAAAGTTGTTCACATGTTCTCACTTCGGGTATCATGAACGAGACAGGTTCTAGATTTTATCAATACGAGACAGGTATTCTAGATTTATTAATCAGTAAAATATCATGACAGCAGGTTCTAGATTTTGATCAAAATCAGTAAAATATCATTTACGAGTACGACAGGTTTCTGACCTTCAGTCCAAATATGTCATGACGAGAATGCAGGTTCTAGATTTATAATAATCCAGCAAATTATCATCGACGAGACTCGGTTTCTATGATTAAATATAATTCAGTAATATCAGAAACATCTATGATGTATAGTGGAAAGGTTCTAGCATATCTTTATACTCAGTATAATTCTCATGACTCGAGACGCTTTTAGATTTCCAAGCTATCATCAGTTAAATTTCATTACGAGACGGGTTCTAGGATAATTATATTCAGTAGTTAAAATATATAATGACGAGACAAGAATGTTCCTTAGATTTCGATAATCAGATTAAATAATGTTATCAGACGAACCAGGTTCTAGAATGTTTATAATCAGTAAATATCATGACGAAAACAGGTTTCTCTGATTCAGTTCATCAGTTAAAATATCATAACAATGTTATACAATAAGTAAAAGAAGTATATCTTTTATTACTGACTTATATGAAATAATGATCAGCGTCGTGTGACAATTTCGACGACACGTTCGCAAGTACAATGGATTTTTATTCAGCATTGTCTTCCGGATGATCTAGTGTCAACAACAAAGATTAAGCACAGATCGCTGTGTGTTTAATGATAATTGTTGTTATGTCAGCACATGCATATAAAGAGCACCGGACTGGCTTCCCTGTAATAGAGAAACTTGTTCTTTGACAATGAATATTATTCCAACGCAAGCATTTGAAGATCCTCTCGCCTTTTCTACAATTATCCTCGTCAGAACACCAATAAGTAATATGAGTAAAATTATTCAATATTTACCGCTTACATCGTTAGATTTTTCGATTAATATTGGCGACGTTAGAGTGATAGAAACTCAGATTAACCGTGTATTGTACTCATTTTGGTAACTTAACCTGGCTAGAATAGAAAAAGCACGGTAACCTGAAAAACACTTCCACTCAGGTATTATTATACACTGTACGCAAAGAAACAGCATAAGTGCAAGTTACCATGATTCCCTAACGTACCAGCGGCCGATATACACCGCGGGAGATCAGAAGGCGAGGAGGCTGAAATACAGGTGTAAGCAAACCATTTCTTAATTATAATCCAAGACTCCGATTTCCTTTTCAACACTTGAAAGTTTACTAACTGTATCGACATCTGTCTGAAGAGAATCGATCTAGATTTTCCATCCATATGATCTCAGCAGCATATATTAATCCTGATGGTCTCGGAAGACACATTAGAAATTAGAATCATTGGTTAGTATTCAAAGTAGCCTTATCTGACATAATGAATGACGCAACTTGTTCGGATTCCAAATGAAATTGAATATAATGTGTGAAGTATCGATGTACATGGCTTGAGCTCAACGGTTCACCATCAATGCTTCCGTTTTGAAAGAAAACGAACTCCGTGGCGAGATCATGTTGCCAGTTTAGTTAATTCAGAATCTTACCTATAATGTGATGAAATGAAATTTACAAGTGATCTTTTGATCATCGACGGAAAACACTAGTTACAGGATACGAACAATTTTAAAGCCAAACTCGGATACTCTACGCTTGACTGAGTATCACATATGAGAAAATATTCATTTCAATAGTTCAGGTAAAGAGACTTCTAAAGAGTTAGTATATCTTGGAAAAAGAGTAGTTCTGCATTGAACTACAAAAACATATACTAACAACAAATATCATTCAGATTATAAACTCGTCGATTTACGAAGTTTAATAGGGGCAAAATAGCTAGTATTTCGATTATATAAGTGACAATTTATCACCTGAAGAATTAATTTGATAGTGTTGGGAGACACAATCAACTACCCGTAAAATGTAGATTAGGAATTTACTGCTATTGGACTACCCTGGGCCGCATGCAGACGAGAACATTTCTCTCATTGAAGATTATTGCGCACAGTAAGCGACCGTGTCTACAGGAATCCACGGTACATTACTTGACGTCTGTACCATGCGCCCACTCACCGGAAAGTTGGTGTAGTCCGATTCCTATGTAGTTAAAATGAGAATATAGACTGAATATTGTAGATTAGTTATTTATAGAAATCGGCTCCAAATATTCCACAACAAATGAGTGTTCCTATTTCTCTACTTGCAGCAGTTAGAGCTACAGCGTCGCTTTAAAATGCAGATAAAAATTTCAGTATCCCGATTCGTTTACATATGATCTACCATAGTAACCTCCATCATGTGCTTAACGATAATCACCTTAAGAGTTAATCTATTTACTAGGAATAGTATTGCGTAGTTCCTGTGTTCTGAAAATGTCGAGTAATGAAAGTGCTCTAATTCTACAGAATATTACAGAACTATTGTTACATCGTCGGGTTATCTCTATAAACGATGGATATTTGATTTCATAGTTACACAAATAGTTGATTGTTTTATGAATATCTGAGTTTAAGTTCACATTATTTATCCATAGCGAAAAAATATCAATAAAACAGGTATGATACATTACCGGAAAAACTGAACATTGAAATGCTATCCGGTAGTAGGCCACCGTCAGTAAAAAATTATCCCGACCGGAGATGATCGAACACGTATATATCGAAGCGTAATACGATGGCTTCGGAATTGACATTACAAATCATGCTCCAGAGGATGGCCTGCATCGAAAGACAACGCATTAAAGTACTTTCCTTAATAGGTCACTATTTGATCTCGTTATATGTAGAACTATTTTAAATATTTCATTCATTAAAATCATAGTGCCTCTTGATATTATTGAGAAAATAATCAGATCTTTACAGTTTACTTACTGGGTTTTGGATAAAGTAACAGATTATGATAATAGGATTTATTATTACCTTGATTTCTGAGGTTAACTTTTCTTTGAAGAAATGCCACAAGTATGCATCTGTACATACACATATCTGGACAAAAACTACTGATCAGATTCAAATGTTGTGTGATTGTATTATACATTATCATCAAATTAATTCTGATTAGGGTTTTAAAATAATATGTGCGTTATTTCTGTAACTCATTATCATTATGGAAGTGCTTGAATATTGGAGATAGAAATGTTGTTTTAATGAAATTGTTACATTGGCGTGTATTTATGCATTAAACCATCGGTATATAAAAAGTACCATTCATATACATGTATTTTTAAAATTTCCATTTCAACAATATTCAGAAGTGAAAAAAAATCAATTGGTTATGTATACTTGAAACTGAAGAATTCTAAATATTTCCTTTAATAAATCTGGTACCATTTTGGTGCCTCCTGGTCCCACGCTGTCCGCTAGTGCATAGTAAATAGCAGATACACGGCTCTATCATACGAGTAAAGTGCTGTATGCACACTGTCCGGCTACAAACAGAACATTGGATATGAACAATAATGATTTCGCGAAAGACAATTCGGAAAAAATAACGCTTTAACGCGCTTCATGATATTTTTATACGGCGTTGAAAACGTCAAGTTTCATATATCTCTCTGTATTTTTCAATTAAATCTGAATTTTATTTCATTCTTTTTTAAAATTTATTTTATTTGAAACCTTTTTGGTTTGTTCAAAGGGCCCCAATACAAATCTTTCCTCTTCTGGCTTCGTGCCCTCCGTATTAAAATGAACTTTGCGTCAATGTTTATGGCCATATTTCTTTCTTTTCTTTTCATAATTTACTACGGTGGTAGTAGATTACGACACAGACATGTATATGTATTTATTTTTGAAATCTTAAATAAGTCAATGCGTTATTTATAGTTTTTGTTAAAAATGGAAATATGTCTTATCCGTGCAACCGGATGTATAAACATCAATCCTTTTTGTTTTAAGATGTTTGTAAGTCAAAAACATGACTCGCCCAATCAGGTAACGAAGGTGAAATATGTAAAGATCTCATTGGCTGTGAAATGGCTTTAAAACACTGCCTCAACTGGACCCAAGGCGGGAAGTTTGTATTCGGTGGCGCTAAATTCACTTTAAACAAGCCACCGAGACCCAAAGGGACCAATTCTTGAAAGATGTGTACAATAAATATGATGAAGAACCTTTTGTTTCTGCTTCCCTGGTGTACAAATGACACGATTTTGAACACGGTATAACATAAAGTCTGCGATTAAAAAATCGAATAAACAAATTCTAAAGGAGTTCTTTCGTAAACTAGCGTCGGTTACAATTAACAGAATCGAATCGCATGTAAAATTCGGCGTTTATTATTGGACCGAATTATGGAAAGTCCCTGCATAAAAATATAATAGGCGTTACAATAACAAATCCAATAGAGTTCGAAGACGTAGATACGACGTTATATGAGAATTCAAACTGAGTCGTCACACTAATACAAGCGTATCTACTCAAACGGACGTTGGCGAGAACTTAAATACAGTTGTTTACGCAAATCTAGGCGGTTAACAATCAACGTTCAGACTTAAACCAAGTTCATACGCAATTGGACGTTTTCCAATGGTATTAAACTGGTAACCTGTTGGCTCTTTGCTTCTCTCGGTCCGAAATGTGCTGTACACACATAATTCGTTGCTTTGACCATACGAATACCAGTTTAAGTTGCAATGAACGGAATTAAAACAGGCCCGTACGTAAAAATCTTGGCGTTACAATAGAATTGAACAGTGTAAGCCTGTAACGTGGTGTACGTCTGCCTCGATTGCATTAGTCCCCCGCCTCTTAACGAACCAGCCAAAGGGGGAGTTTGGCCGAGTCTTTCTAACCCGGACCCCCACGGGTGTTGCGTACCAATGAACCGAAACAAGGATTTCTGTAGCCACTGCTCACTGAGGAATAACCCCGCTATTCTAAGGTAAATGTTTAAATATTAGCTGGAAGCACTACATGTTACCTAGAGAAATTTGTTCCATCTTTGCTGCAAGGATGATTAATCACATGACAGCAAGTGTTGAGATTGAGCCAGCAAAGTAATTCTTGAAATGTTAGATAGGCACCGAATAGGAGCGATTTCCTCAATGATACAATGGCAAGTTATCAAAGTTTCAAGTGGCATCTGTGTAAACAGAGTGTTTTAAAGAGAAACAGTTGGTGGTTGTGACCATACTTTGAATTCGGGCCAAATTGGGGGATATTGAGAATCCCCAGTACGCGAAATTCGATAAAAGAGTTATAGGTTCTGAATTTCGGTGCGGGGTAAATGGGAAAACCCCCTTAGAGAGATCAAGGTTAATATAAAAATATCAAGTGGGCCTGAACAGTTTCAGAGAAAAATGCGACAAAATATGAATTTCCCCACAATATACGACCTCAAAAAATACTTTGAACTTTGAATTGAAATTATTTTAACTGTTTTTACGTCCCACCGAATACATTATTCACTCATATGGCGAGAATGTCACCTTTATGCCGAGTGAGAGTGGCATGCAAAAATTTAAGGCCCCTATGCTTCCGGCACTATTAAGTGCCCTCCTTTGAGCAGGGAGGAATATTGGTTTTTATCGATGCCAAGCCTCTTGTGGAAACGGGAACCTCACGTTTTTCCACGAGTGGCTCCCTCATTCCAATTTCGACCGTCACCAATGGTCAGTCCCGCCCTCTAAAACACGCAAGGGGATGCTCCCGGGGAACCCTAATTCGCTAAACCGGATCCCCCAACCGGGCCAAAAATACTGACAAAAAGTTCGGACCCAACAGGATTGGACATCAAAAGTCGAATTCCCGGTAAAGCCGCGGTATGGGACCCCTAGATGAATAGTTTTCAATGCCCAAAATATCAATTTTGTTTTTTGTGGATATTGCATCTCAGAAAAGGGTGTGACGAAACATATTTAATTTCACATCAAGGACCGAACAGATTTTAAACGGCGAAGTGTTGAACAGGAAGTTGACCATGCAAAGAGGTCTGAATCGCGTACAGCTGTATGGGACCCTATGAAAAGTTTCAACAACACAATAAATATCTAAATTGGGCTTGCAGAACTATGAGCAGTTTTCAAGAGAAAGGTGCGGACGAAAAATACATTTTTCACATTAATGACCGAGAAGTAGTTAACAGACATCCCGGTGGACAACAGGACAGTTGACCATGTGAAAGCCCTTGAATTCGGTTAAGCGGTGCGGGTATGGGAGTCCCGGGTTCACCCCAGAGATGAAGTCAATACCACATATCAGTTGGCTGCGATACTTATGCAGGTTTCAGAAGAAAAAAGTTGCCCACGAAAAATTATTTGATGTTCAGACCAGAAGGATCCACCGGCATACTGGGACGGAAAGCGGTATAATAAACAGTTTAACCCCTCCCCTTCCTGTCGAGCGGGAAAGGCCGAGGAGTATAATTAAAACAGGGTTGGTTATGGGTAATCCTTAAGGCCTGGCGTTTTGCAATAGTACAACGAAGCGATTTAATAAAATAAATCTTACCGTAAATAATGGGTACATGGACGATTTCAAAACGATCTTGCCCGTAAATGAATTATTAAATGAAGAAATTAAATATGCGTTATAAAATCGCGGTTTTAAATGACGAATTAAACATTTTTTTAATGTAAATCTGGCCGTTTTACAATTTGGCGGAACAGATTGTTTGTACATCATCTGACGTCCCACATGAATTTAAGCAAAGTCCCCGTAATCGTAAAATTTATATGGTGGTTACGAGTACCCCCTTTACATAAGTAAAGATTTTTTCGAAATCCCTGGGCGGTTGGCTTGCCTAAAATCCTCACTGTCCCCACTAATTCCCAAAGAAGATCGACTCCTCCAATGTCCCGCCTTTATTTTCCTTCCCCTGAAAGTATAGGTGAGTTAAGTAGTTGGAGGGGTTGAATTAAAGAAAAAACCTGGTAGTTTCCCCTGGCCCCCATTTTTCCCTTTCCGCAATGTGCCCTTTTCTTGATCAGTTAAATTTTTTACGAAAGCTCTGTATGGGAATGAATTAATATTGATTAACTGTAAACAAAAACTAAAAGTAAAAGCACCATGAACTGCATCAATGTATTTTGCGGGCTTTAATAAAATGAAAATAAAATAATAATAATAAAAAAATATAAAAAAAAATAGTGTTTCTAATTAAAATGGGAATTGCCACTGTTTTCTGGAAAAAACGACAGTTTTTTTTTGTATTTTAATTTTTTGCAGAGGCAAAACCAAACCTTTTATGTTTAATAAACTTGACCCCAATCTTCCCTTTGATGTGATGAATAATTAACACCAAAGAATTAACTGGAAAATGAAGTGAGATCCAATATAACCATAATGATTTTTGGGAAGAATTGGGAATACCTTAAAAGTTTTGTCCCAAAATTGCAGTGGTTAAACAAGAAAGTATCCGGAAAAAATGAACACCCATAAAAACTAAACTCCCAAATCCACTTCTGCCAGAAACCAACCCCATACTAAAACCTCCAATCCACGTTCAGCAGAACAACCCATTACCTAAACCGGGAATCCACGTTTCAGCAAACACCCATAAACTAAACATGAATCCCACGGTTCAGCAGATCCGTGCTACTTTTATAACCTCAGCTACTAAAATTTTGAAATGAATGGAAGTTTTAAATTCTATCATATCAAATAATCTATTTTTTGATAAGAAAAAAATATTTTTTTATGAAATAATGGATTGCAAAAATTTTCCACATGGATGTTTAGTTTTTGTACTTTGAAAACCATAGTTAATCAGCTTCCCAAATCGTAACTGTTTCAATAAATCGGCCGTTTTAATGCGTCGAATGTGGGTAGATTAAGCAAGTCAATCCATTAAAGGGACGAATGCAATACTTTCTCTCAAGTTTCGATTTTTTTTTGGAAAACAAACTTACTCTCCCCTCATAATTTTTGAAATGGCAGAAATAATAACATTGGGTTAATAATCAAGCCGCAATCCAATTATGCATTCAAAATCCACCACAGCCGTAAATGGAAATGAAAACCAAGGGAAAAAATCGAAGGCGGCCCAATATGGATCTCTCGAAAATTTTTCCCCGAAAATAGGGCAAAAACTGGCGTAAATGCAATCAATACACTCCGGGACCATAAAACCGATATGAGAAAATTTTCTCAACAGTTAGAATCCCGGATAAAAAGAGACTGAAAATATTTTTCCCCTGTTTTTTAAGTAAAGGAATAAGCCCCAAAAATAAATTTGTTAAAACTTTAATGTAAGTAAATGGCACTATATTACTAGAAAAGTCAGTAAGTAATCCAATTAACCATATAACCATGTGCCAACCTTTTACAATTGAAAATTTTGTTTTAGACATATGAAACAACGTTTTTTTTTTTAAATTATTGGGGGGTAGGCAAACCTCTTCCCTACCTAATAGAAACAGAGGAGCGATGGATGCCCGACAGGGGGTTTTGAAAGTTCTTGGCTTCCTTTGGGTCGTCGAAGAGTTCCTCTTGGATTGCCCAACCAAAAAAACAAGAAAATTCCTTTTAATAATAGGCTCAGCCCCCTTCCGATGGGAAATCATAGCTACGAAAATTAACGTATAGAGAATAGACAAAGAGTACCCAGGCTTTACTTGTATACTGGTTAGTTTTATTATTTAAATGGTTTTCCTCCCAGTTAAACACAAAATAAATGTTTTCCGCCGCAATGAATCGTATAATTTAATAATGCCCATTGGCCGAATTAAAATGAAGAACAAAACTTCTATTATTCATATACCACTATGTCCCCACTTCAAGAAGAGATATTTTCTATAAATACCAAGCTGCTATGAAACAATTCTCCAGCCAAGACTGGCCCTTATGGGTGCTAATAATAGACAACAAATGTCAACCAGTACCCTTTTGGTACAAGGGCCCCCAAGATGACAATCCCACTCTGGTTTTTTGGACAAAAAATTTGAATTTCCCCCGATACTCGTCCTGCTGTTACAACCTGAGTCTATCCCCCTAAGATGCCAAAGTAACGTGGAAAAAATCTGGGGTGCCAAAGCTATGAATTAATAATTATTAGATTTTGTCTACATTTTTTTTCCGTCACCCGTCCCGGAATTAATATCCTCATAAATGAGAACGTTCACTTTGCCCCCCGATGAAGGCTGCAAAACATCATATGCTTACACTCCAATGGCCTTTTTTTCATAGGCCGTGAAGGGATTCATCTTTTTATGCTCCCAACAAACAATGCTAGACACGGGGGCCCCTCCGTTTTGTTAAGGTCATAATCCGAAAAACCCCGGGATTCCTCACTTATCAAACGAGATACATTTAAAGTAGAGCGCACGGTTTTTTATCTCTTCCTGATTTCCTAAAAACTGAAGTTGTTTCTTTAGGGTCATCTGTAAAGGCCTTGAATCCTATCTGTTATGAAATAGTTAATTACATATTATGCCCCCCTCTTAATTCAATATTATTAACTTTTAAAGTGAAAAATGAACCCATGGTAAAACGTTAACTGTCCGCCATGGCAAAACCAAAATACATTGGAAACTCAATGAAATTTTTTTGAACATAACCTGTTTTGCACATTTTTGTTTTAAATCCCATCCAACAATAATCCAAGCCTTATTTAACTAACCACAATGATTAAAATTACAAATTTCATAAACTATCTACAATTGGGACATTTCTCCCTTAAACGTGAAAACTATAATACTTTGAAGCAGTTTTCCCCCTTTTCACCAAGTCCAACCACCCGTGGGGGGTCCGGCGTTTAGAATTAGGTGGCACCAGCATCCCCTTGCGGTCCCGACGGAGGCGACTTTTAAATGGGTGGTCCCCTTCGGAACGAGACGAAAAAACCGCAGGGCCCCGTGGCAGGTGTTGGCACGAAAAGAATCAACTCCCGGTTT
>CAJDSM010102907.1:0-14204 GCA_903981925.1 Ostrea lurida
TAAAGACACAAACTCATACCCAGAGCGTTAAATACTAAATACAATAACTTTTCTCAATGTTACGTAGTCACCGTTTATCTCAACACATTTCTTATGTCGCTTTTTAACCAGTCATCATAAGTGTGCACAAACTGTTCTGGTTTCATACTTAAAATAACATTTAACACTTCCTGGCTCAGATCTTTGAAATTCCACTTTTTCCTGCAATTTCACGAACTGTTAATTGCCGATGATTGTCAATCACGTCACAAACTTCATTTTTTATAACTTTGCGATCTCTGAGAGATGGACTTCCTTCACGCATGTCTTCCTGCAAACTTGCTTCCATCCCCAAATCTTCTGTGCCATTTAAACAGCATAATGAACAGCTCAATTTTCAATGTTTTCCTGACTGTTTAAAGAAATTATGGGTTTCAGTGGGTAGTTTTTCCAATATCTACACAAAATTTTATCACTAGTTGCTCTCTACTTCACCTTTTCCAAAAACATTCTTTTTTCGAACAGTGATGACCCAGTGTCTTTAATATAGATTCAAACAGATTTTTTTCTGCCATTTCGAAACTTTGATTTAATGAACGTTCAAATTTTGCAGGTCACGAACTGTTGTCAATGTCATAATGTAGAATCATCTCAATATCCGCAGAATTTTACAAAATACAAATGAAACGATACACAATTTTTTTTTTATTAAAACTTCTACGTGCATTGGGTCACCGTCCCAAATCTAATACAAAGTCATACTTGTAATTATGCATGTGAAATATTATTTTATAATCCACATTGAGTAAAGGACGATAGACATGCTAATAATAAAGATCTATAATGCTACTTTTATTTAGATTTAGGTTTGTCCATGAACTTTACAGACAACCCTGGTATGCAATGAAAAAAGATACAGCTTTCCTTGAATGCACAATCTTTAATGAATGCACTATCTTTAAGAGGCAACTTTCAAGGTGCGTCTGAGGATTCTCGTGTACAGTAAGGCACGAAGCAATATGTATTCATGTGAGTATGGGACAAATTCCCATCACTGCATCCATAAACTTCATTGTTCATAGATACCATATTTAGGGGTAATACCCATTATACCAAATGTTACAATGTTTTGTTTTCATCTTTAATAGAAAAACATTTTTGTAGATATTATTATGTATTTCGTACATACAAATTTGACATCTTTAAACAAAATGTACATTTTGTACAATCAGAATTTAGATTTTACTTTGTTGTACGTAGAATTTTGTTACAAAATTTTTTTGTTGTAATTGTCATTTAATCCACAAAAAAGGAAAGAAGATTGATTCAATGGGACCTTTCTATTATATGCAGCATCTTTTTACCTCGTGACCCTGACCTTGGAGTTTGACGCACTTTTAAATAAAAACTTTAACCATCATGGCAATAACTTTTTTGAATGGAGTAATTTTGGGCTTTCATATTTCACATATGTACGTTCCTTTTCACAAGACGTTTATTTAGTACCTAAATTGACTGAGTTTGACCTACTATTGAGTATTGAAAAACTTTAACCTTAGCCATACAGAGATTTTCCACTCGGTGGGCCTTTCGAATTGGGAATTTTAGTGACATTTTGTCTATAATGGGAAGTTTAAAAATTCACAGTTTAGAAATATAATTCTTAAAACACACTTAATTTCAATTTGAATATGAATATTTCTTCTTCATTCATGGAAAATTTTCTTCGAACTGAACAGTTTGTTTTTCATTGCAATAAAAATATTTAAAGTACTGAACTACTGATCTTTTACTTCAAAACTTGTACTTCGAATCATTCCATTTCCACATCATGATATCACAAACCAAGACAATTTTATGTTTGAATAGAAATGGGAATTTTTGTTAACAAATTGGGGAAAAGTGCTACTATTTTGCATTGGGAATGGGACCAAATTTCGGCCCCATACAACAGGGTGGAAAATCTCTGCCATAACATTTGAATGGTTAGTGATAGGGATTTCATATGTGTATTTCCTGTGACATGAACTTTCTTGTGTGTACCATAATAACCATATGAAGGCATCAGTGTGCAACATTTTTTTTTTTTAATTCATCATACAAGGTAATTTCCAAACAGGTTGTCCTATTTATAAGGAACCGGTATGCTGTGCCACTTTGAATTTATGACTAACTGATTATGTTACTTTATTTCCAAACTAATTTTCATTTTATTATCTTAAATCTTTGTACTTTCCGGAAGTGATGAGACGGTCTAATTCACTGGGGCGGTCATCTACCTCCCAATTCAGTAGTGCAAGTAAACGATCATCTTCCATACCAAGACCATCCCTAGGAGGAGCAGGTCCCCTGCGAGTGAGAAATGATGACAACGTCAAGGTTCCAGCATCCTCCAAGAAAGCCAAGAGCATGGGGTATGGGCTTAGTGGAAGGTCTTCAATGGATTACAGGAGATCAAATGGAGGCATTGGTGATAGACTGTCATTTGGACAATCTAAAACTCCTAGCAAAGGGTAAGGTTTTCATGCTTAAATTCTTGACACATTGACATACACAAATTTCAATGATTTCACAGTTACCTGTAGATTTACACTGTAACAGTTGATCATATGTCTGTATCAGATGCATGTCGTTCTATGTACTGATATTATACATGTTTGTGTAGGATGAGGAGAACTAGTCATATGTAAGTCATATGGGTGTCCCGATGGTCAATGGAATACCAAAGGATCCAAGAAGGTTTCTGACAAAATTTTCAAGCAAAGTGTGTTTGCAAAATTGGTAGAGGTAAATAAACAAGTAATTGTTTAATGGAGAAATTGGTAAATACAGTCAAACCTTGTTATCTTGATGAGACCAAGAAAAAAAACTTTTGAGATGTTCATTATACCGAGGGTAAAATACTTAAAGAATTAATAGTGGTAGGGACTTTTAAACCACTTCAACTTAGCCATGGTATTCAAGATGTCAGTGTTTGAGATATTAAAGTTCGACTGTATATGTACATGATTATCTGAAAAATGCAGCATGTATAATTGCTGTGAATCCATTGTGCTTTATTGTTTCACTGTTAGCCATTGCCGTTTATGTTTTATTTTGTGATTGCAGTTTCTGTCAGAAAAAGGCTACCACACAACTGTCACCAGGAATTCTCAAGGCCCCGCCAAAAAAAGACTTCTTCCAAATATTTGAAGTATATTTATTTGTTTAAAACTATTGTTAAAATGGAATAATTTGGCGCAAACATATTTTAGCGCAAACGCAATGAAAAACTTTAAAGTGCACAACTTAATCTACGCAATCATATGTTTGCGCTTAAAGCGCAAAAATAAATAGTGGCTAAATATTCTCATTTTATAGATTGATTATTATATCAAATCTTATATAAATTAAACTATTGTTAGATAGTTTCATTATTTCGATATTAAGATAACTATATATTTAATATAAAACAAAAAATCAAATTGATGAATTACACATGTATATTGTTGTTACATGTTAGTTCCTTTACGGCATGTGACACCCAGATACAAGATAGGGAAAAAACCAGAAGAAGGAAATCCCCAAAATCTTCAAGGAATTGGGCTATCCATTTATGATTTCCAAAACAAGCCATGTATGCACTTGTTCCCCCCACACTTGGCCCACAATACTGGCAGCTCTTGTCTGGCTGGTGGATTTGATTAAGGTACACTAAATGTACTTACTTAATTTGTGTCTTCTTATGCACTTCTTGTCTACTTTTCAAGTTTACGCTAAATATGCGAGTTAAACTTATACATATTGTTGGTTTAAATGGAGATGATAACTTTTGTCTTTATTGACCAGTCATTAGAATTTTTTAATTTCATATGAAGAGAGAAATCAACATTCTGATAAAATTGAATCATTAAAGTATTTGTATGTATCCATTTATTACCAATAATCAGTTATGATTTTTTAACCAATTGCCCATCACAAGTATATAGTACAATGAAATTTGAAAAATATGCTAATCCACTAGAATTGAAGTTCCGTTTATTTTGATTTCAGTTCGGTATGCGGGTTGGAATGTCATAGACAGCTTCATCTTTTCACCAGATGAAGACGAGTTTTGATTCCATGCCAGAAGCACAGTTCTTATTGCAGAGGGGAAAAAAACTTGACAAAATTAGAATAATGATGGACAAGACAAACAAAAGTTTTCTTAATATTAATCTTAGTTGAATATAGAATTCTTAATGTATGAGTTGCCTTGTTAAAATCTAAAACAATATCTGTTTAGAGAAGTATATTGTATGATTTACAGCATTGTAGTACAAGTATAATAGAGAGGATTATTATACATGTAGATCAGATCCTGTATGAATACTTGAACAAGAATTGGGATACATTTGGTTGTTGTATTTTACATTAGTCAAGTAAGGGTGCTGACTTTCTCTGATAGTGATGTTATGGATTTAAGAATTGTTATTGTATTTTCTATTCATGGTTGACATGCAACATGACTTTACTTTCAGATTTTGTTTGATATGTAGAGAAAACAATGCAAGCATACATGGAGGGTTACGACACCTTTGAAATTTCGATGAACGCCTTTTCACATCATCTGAGTAAGAATTTTGATTCAAGCACTCCTTCACATATTCACTTATAGTATTCAAAAAAAGTCTTGGTGGGTTACTTTGAAATTACAATTGACATTGTCGTAGCTGTATACTTAAGGATGATAAATAGTACGTCACGTGATAAACACTATGACGTAATATTTGATTGTGACGCACAATGCCCACGCAAGCGCAATGTAAAAATCATATTTCACAAGCATTATCTGCTTCCAAAATCTGCATATATCAAAAGAACCTAAAGATCTTCCTTCATTAAAGGAGTATTTAATAGCTTATGAATAACATATCTGTGATCGAGACTCTTTTTATAAAATCGACAACTCTGGAATAATGAACTGTGCTCTGCATTCTGTTGAATATTCAATTTAAATAATATTGTAAATGAACATTTTTTTCCTTTAATATATATTTTTAAGATTTCCAATACCTTAACTTTATTCTATACACTGCCCATGAATATAGAAATCTGGTATTTATATGGTATTGGTAAATCGAATTCAGAAACTGCATGTTGCATTCTTTTCCACTTGCTCACCCCCCCTACACCCCCCCCCCCCCCCTACAATTTTTCACCTGTAACATTTATTTTTGAGAGTTTTTATCATTTAGAGAAAAAAATAAATGAATATGATTGAACATTCATATCCAGTGTTTATGATATTTAATTTATATTTAAATTTCCTGACTTACAAAGACGTGGTTAGATGTAACAAAATTTTATTCTTGTACCACTGAAAACAAACATAATTATTCAATAATAATCTATCTTCAATAGTTCATTATTTCACGAAAGGTGATGGCTTTGTATCTTTTACTACACACAATTTAAAAAAATTCAATGAGCGGTTTTTTAATGAATATGAATTATGTACTGAGAAAATGCTTTTGCAAAGAGCATTTTTTGTTCATTTTTGAGGGTTTTCCTAATATTTAAAAAAATTGACAAACGTCAAACATAAAATTATTTAAAAATATTAATACTGGGAATTTGAACATTCTTGTTTAAATTCAATATGAATTATTCAAATTATTTTTCAGCAGGCCATTTATATATCATTCATAGAAATTAACATTTTTAAGTAAGGGAGTAATTCAGACCTGATTATCTCCCTTATTGTCTAGCTTCCCATGACGAAACTTCCACATATTGTGAAGGACACTTCAATATAGATATATGAAAGAAATGAGAAAAATTCAATGATAGATTATTTTAGCTTGTCTATTAATATCCCCCTTAAGCACGCAAACCTGGATATACATACATGTATGTATAGCGCAGATGGTCATACAATCTACAGGAGCTGTGCACTTTTAAATGTTACCTTTTTTAAGGTCAGAAACTTTATGGGATAAGTGGGGTATAGAGAACTTGGATGAGGAAAACAAGCGATTGAGATTGAGTTGGAATCTGTAGAAAAAGAAAATCAGGAATCTCAGTAATGTGTATTATGATATTAATGAAAAAAATTTAACACGGTAAAACTCTATAAAGAATGAAAAAGGAATTTGATTATGTAAATAGAAATTCAAATAAATTTGCCATATAAGTCTAAAAATTTTAGTTGATACTTGTTCTCAGTCACAGACACATCTGTTTAAGCAATGTTCAGTAACCATATTTTATTTAAATGTTTTGACAATTCACTGAATCATTTCCCAGGAAAGTCAATCTTTATTGATGAAATGATCCAAAAACTCTAAAGTAAAACTTTCTTGCGTCTATATTTTCTCTGCATCTCAGGATGATTACTTCTGGATTGTTGTTGGTGAAAATGCTTGAACAATGAACATATTTTACTTCAAAACAATTTTGCCAATGATATCCAAACTGATATTCTCAAAATTTTTGATTCCTTGGGAAAAGATACAATGTACATGACACATATTACTGTGTCCTTCATTACAATGCAGCACATATTGCAATTTACTATGGCCATTATGACAAAAATTTGTAAGTTACACAAGGGTAATTACATCATCAGCAAAGTTGCTGATGACCAATAAGCAACTGAGTTTTTGACTCCATCCCTAGCATACAACACATTTGGTAAAATTTTGAAAAGCTTGTAATACATGTACAATATTCTGATATAATGTGAGTAAAGAAAAAATTATGATAATCTTTAGAATCCTTATTGACTTGAGATTAAATGTCATTCAGAAAAATATTAAATACTGAGACCTAGGTTTATTCTGTACTTGTTGCTCATCATACAATACAAATATATGTTTTCATACGTAAATTGTTGTTTTAATACAAGTATTATACAATTGTACTTATTTGACTTACGTATACCATAGTCGAAGCCCCCATCCTCGGCCTGCCATTTGAATCTATGTTAAGAGTCATTCATTGTTATAATATAGGGTCTGGGAAATAAAACAGATATAATATAAAAAAAAAAAATAAATAAATACTGAAACGTTATATATTTATTGTACAGGAAAAACTGAAAAGAATGCAAGAAGAGGCAGTCAACTTAAAAGGAAATATAGAGGAAATGGAGAAATACCTGAGTGAAATGGACAATTACGTGGAGAGTCGGGAAAAAAATATACAAAATGTGGATGAAGAGCTGGAAAGTCTTGGTAATCTTTACTTTATCAGTGCAAACTTTAATATTGATGGGAAATCAGAAACATTTTCATATTAACTGGTAATTGGAAATAATCAAAAGGTCATAATCCATTAATTAATTGGAAAATTCTAAAACTTTTCCTTTTAGATCATACACTTAAAACTCTATACCAAATCCTATTCAGTTGTAAAAGTTGTATCAATACTAATACACTGCACATGTAACCACATGTGTTTTCTTAATCTTGCAAACTGGAAAAAAAGATATATGTTATGAGGTATACAAGATACTTGCTTGTTAGTATTTGAAGTCATCATTCATATTTATTGGCAATGTTTCCATTTCTTTGGTGCTGTCACATTGTTTTCAAAGAAGTGAAAAATATCAAGTCATTTAAGTGTTAATTCACGTTTTACTTCATTTAAATTTTTTTTGTGTGTGTGTGTGTGTGTGTGTATTTGATAATGAAAATTGTAATCATTAATCGAAATTGGAAGGCCTTTAGCGATCAACTTTTGATTGTCGGTGATAATCAGTCCATCATTGTTTATAACGATGTATTTATTCAGGAAAATAAAATAGTTTAAAAATGAACACTTACATGTAATCTGGATCTAATTCTGCATCACTTTTGAAAGAAGATTTCACTTGTTTTCGCTCGGTGCTTGAATCGAAAATAATTTAAAGATTGATATTGCCAAAGGTTTTAAAAAAAAAAGTCTTAATATCTTTTATTTTATGCTAAAAGGAGTATGCCGCCAGAAAGAGAATTATAAATGTATCAGTAATAATGTATTATTTCTGTTCAAAATAAAAGCAAATTGTTTTGATTAAGTTTGCATTTATTACTATGAATCTTTTAGTTGCTGATTTGAATAGCCTTAAGGCAAAAAATCAAGAAAAGCAGCTGATTTTCGAGTCCCAGGAATTCACCCCTGAAGACATTGAGCGTATCAAAATCAACAGGAAGGACCTTACGCGTCAGATTAATGACGCAGAGGCCAGAGTGTCTAGTATTGATCAGGAGATCTGGTCAGAGGAGATCAAGGCCTCGAAAATGCTTGAAACAGTAAGTTAATATGTAGTATTAAATCTGCATGTACTGTAATTAGGGTCTAGTCAAATGGCAGGTACCCTATAGTAATCACTCTGTCTGTCAACACTCTCTAAGGCATGAGATGGTATAAGTTTCTATATAAAGATTTTCGTTAATTTTTTTTTTTTACATATTTGAAAATACTTAGATTAGACAAAGAAAGACCACCTTTGATTTTCAGCTTTGTCTTTACAGACTTATGGGACTTAGGATTTGTATACTGTAAAGGGCTTTAATACTGCTGTGTAATTTTACTATACGCTGTGGAATTTGTACTATATTGGCTGTTATTTGTACTATACTGCTGTGTAATTTGTCATACTGCTGGTGTAAGTTGTACTATTATGCTGTGTAATTTGTACTATACTGCTGTGTATGTACTATATATCTGTTAATTTGTACTAATACTCTGTGTAATCGTACGTTATGCTGTTATTTGACTCATATCGCTGTGTAATTTGACTATATACGCGTGTAATTTTGTACTATATCCTGTGTGTTAATTTGTTACTATACTGCGGTGTAATTTGTACTATATTACTTGCTGTTAATTGTACTACTGCCTGTGTAATTTGTACTATACTGCTGTGTAATTTGTACTATACTGCTTGTGTAATTGTCTAATATACCTGCTGTGTAATTTGTACTATATACTAGCTGTGTAATTGTACTATACTGCTGTTGTAATTGTACTATACGTGCTGGTATAATTACTATAATACTGCTGTGTATCTACTATACTGCTGTAATTTTGACTATATTCTGCTGTGTAATTTGTACTATTACTGCTGTTAATTTTACTATTTCGCTGTATAATTTGTACTATACTCTGTGTAATCTGGTACGATATTCTGCGGTGTAATTTGTACTCATACTGCGGTGTAATTTGTGCTTATTATGCTGTGTAATTTTACATATTACTCTCCCGCCCCCGTGTAATTTGTACTTACTGCTGTGTTATATTTGACTATATTACGGCTGTGTAAATTTGTACTATATACGCTGTGTAATTTGTACAACTGCTGTGTTAATTGTACTATATACTGCATGTGTAACTTTGTACTAGATACTGCTGTGTAATTTGTACTATACTGCTGTGTATTTGTACATATACTGCTGTGTAATTTACTATATACTGGCTTTGTAATGACTATTCTGTGTATGTACATATACTGCTGTGTATTTTACTGATATACTGCTGTGTAAATTTTTATATATACTGCGGATTTGTACTATAATCCTGTTGTGTAATTGTCTAATACTGCTGATGTAATTTGTAACTTATATACTGCTGCGTAATCTGTATATACTGCTGTGAATTGTACTATACTGGCTGTTGTAATTGTACTATACTGCTGTGTAATTTACTATATAATGCTGAATTGTACTATAGTACATGCTGTGTAATTTGTACTATATCTGCTGTGTAATTTGTACTATATGTGTGTAATTTCGTACTATATTCTGCTGTGAATTGTACTATACTTGTGCTTAATTTGTGACTTATATGCTGTGGAATTTGTACATATACTTGGCGTGTAATTTGTACTATACTGCTGTGTAATTGTACTATTACTGCTCTGTGTAATTTGTACTATACTGCTGTGTAAGTTTGACTATATATGTGTGTATTTAACTGTACGTGCTGTGAGTAATTGTACTATATTTGCGGTTAATTTTACCACTGCTGCTTAATGTACTATATACTGCTGACGTAAATTCTGTACTAATACCTGCTGTGTAATTAGTACTACTGCTGTGTAATTTGTCTAGTACTGCTGTGTAATGTTATACTTACTACTGCGTGTAATTTTTACTATTACTGATGTGTTAAGTTGTACGAACATGCTGGTAATTTATATTACTGCTGTGTAATTTTGTACATTACTGCTGTTAATTTACTTATGCTGTGTAATTTGTTATATATTCTGCTGTTTATGTTTGCTAATATATACTGCGTTTAATTTGTACTATACTGCTGTGTAATTTCTACTATTCTGCTGTGTAATTTGTACTATATACTGCTGTTAATTGTTATAATATACTGCGTGTTATGGGTACTATATACTGCCTGTGTAATTGTACCTATACGCTGTGTATTGTACTATATACTGCTGTGTAATTTAATTACTGCTGTTAATTTTACTATAGCTGCTGTGTAATTTGTGACTATACTGCGTGTAATTTTGTACTATTATACTGCTTGTGTAATTTGTTGTTATACTATACTGCTGGTAATTTTTACTATACTGCTGTGTAATTGTCACTATACGTGTATACATGTTTATTTACTTGATTAATAGTTTACCTGTCATGCATCTTCAGAAATTAATTCTTTGGATCTCATCAAACAACTCCGCCCATTAGTTCTCTAGACATGAGAATAAGGCTGTTGAAAATATAAAACCAGTAAAGATTCGTGTTCCATTCATTTGGTGGTCGTCAAAATTTGTTTTGCTAGAAATTATCACGGTGCTAGCCCAATAGGCTTCATAGGAGCAAAACTTTATTCATCTCAGTATCTGATTTCATGGTCTGTCACATCCAATAACAATCAGCACGAGGTTATAAACTTTTTCCTTTACTCATACTCAAAACTCGTATTTTGTGCTGGATTCATTATTATGCACAGCCATGTTTTGTTTCTGAGTACAGCTTGACCAAAACTCCAAGCGATACTAAACCATCTTGACATGCACCCATTTGAGTCATAAGAATGCATTATATAAAAAGTTTCAAGGAATTAAATCACCGAGTTATTGAGCTTGAGTATGAAAACGTGCTCAAAAATTTTATAACCTCAGGCCAGGATTCACACAAAATGCAATACAACAACAGCTGCACAACACTACGCCATACAAAACTGAGATGCTTTTACTTTCAGAATTCAAAGTCGCCATCAATCACCGCATTATTCACTCCAAACTTCAATAAAATTGATCATGATTGAAAAATGGTCATTGAGTTGTGGATTAAACAATAACCAGGGACACACAAAATTAACTACAAGCTAACTTCACTGGTGTAAAGCAGATGTACGTACCATCGGGTACGTACAGCCCAACATGGCATAAGAGGAAACGGCTCGGAATGTTTACATCCTTATAGCAGTTAAACACCAGTTAAATTTGATTTATTCTTTCAACTAAATAATGTATACAATGCCGCTGCAACACCAAGTAATAAAGAACGAAGAATAAACAAATTATTGGAATAATAAAATTTGAAGTGATTAGGTAAATTCAGCTGTACTTAAGCTTTACCACCAGTGAACTTTGTAGAAGTGATTTTATTTTCCATATATACACATATTTAATATTATTTAAACTGACTCTCAATAAAATTCCCCCTTACTATCAACATGATATGTGATATTGAAACTAGAAAACTGTAGTAAAAACTCAAGCAATGATACCCGCCACCACATTCTTTACACTTTACTTGAGCAATGAAACTTAACAAGAAGACTATAGGGGGGGGGGGGGGGAGGGCCCCGGACACAATGCATGTTTAAAAAAACCTCATAAGTTTGACCTTGAGATCACAGGTCAGTTAACAGAGATCATGAATAAATGAACATCTTTTCATGGGATGACACTCACATGCAAATATAATCCATGTAGAGAATTTATACTTGACCTTAAGGTCAAAATCAAGGTCATAGTCAAAGGTCATATATAGGTCATGAATAGCAATACACCCTCATATATTGATACATCCATATGCTAGATAGGTGCATATGTCAAAACAAAGAATTATGGCCTCTGACCACGAATCCCAACACACGCAGACGGACAAAACAGAGTACAGGCACATCGTTCATGGTCGATGCATCCATGTGCAATACCAGTGCATTATAGAAAAACAAAGACAAGTTATGGTCGACACATCATGTTAAAAAACTAGTAATTTGAACATTGAGTCCAAAGGCAAGCATCAGAGGTCATCAATATACCGACACATTGTCTCATAGTGATACACATGATGCCAGTTATTAGCCTACCTTCAAAAACAAGAAGTTAGGACACAAATCATATTAAAAAACTGATAATTTTGACTTAAAGGTCCAAAGGACAAAGTCATACAGAGGTCATCAATATACCCCAAACACATTAGTCTCATAGTGATACACCATGTCCAAGATGGTATTGCCTACCTAAAAGAACAAAGAATTATGCCGGACACAATCTGCACAGACAGACGGACAGACAACTGAGTACATGAACATGTCTCATGTGATGCATACCTGTGCCCAAATACAGAAAAGTGTCTTATGCGCAAAGAACAAAGGAAGTTATTGCGGACACAATTCATGTTAAAAAAACTGATAATTTTGACCTTGAGTGAAAGTCAATCATACAAGTCATTCATATACGCGAACATCGTGCTCATAGGATCACCCCATGTGCAAATATGGTATGCCACCGTCAAAGAACAAGATATGGCCCGACACGAATCTTGACAAGATGGACAGACGGACGGACAGGACAGACAGAGTGATTCCTATATACCCCCCAAACTGTTTGCGGGGATAATAAGACTAAGATATGAGAGAATCAGTACTCTAAATTCGACAGCCAATAACTATATAGATGAATCGAATGTGTTTGCTTTTGATATTAACAAATTTAATGACGACATCCTCATGAATGCGCTATTGTTATGAACAATGCAGTTGAATCTAATATGTAGTAAATCTATTTTAACATGGGAATTAGACAGAATTAAAGTGAATTTAATTAAAAAAAATTTCAAGTTTAAATAAATAATGTGGGTATGAATTGTTGACGTTGTCATACCAACTACTTCATGAAGAGCGGACATGGTGTTGATGCTTGCAGTTTACCTCAGCATTTTCAAATTGAAAATTTTCTAATTACCAAGTGCATTATCTTTGTACAGTCATTAAGCAAAAAAAAAACTTAAACTTGTAAACTATTGTAAGTTCAAAAATACCTAATTACGTAACAGTATTAAATTCACAAACCTTCCATACTTAGAAACAATACAAATATCCAGTATTTGAATTGTACCTTTAACACCTTCAGGGTTAAATTATCTTCGAGCTTAACAGGAGGGACAACTCAAGCTACACCACAAAGATACTGAGCTGTCGGGGTATCAGCTTTAACCGCCTGTGCCAAGTATTGTATCTACACAATCTACCTACAAAACAAAACAAATACAGTCCAAATGTATTTTATTTTTTCACCAAAAATCTAGAACAGTTCTCATTGAATTAATGAATTCAATAATACATACTGTGCATTTTCACTCTATTAAAATCTAATTAAGTAATATCGAGTTAATTTATGCATAACAAGCATGCCGCCACAGCACATCATACATCTCACTAACATTACAATGATGTGCATGGGAACAAAATCATCATACACCTTGACAACAACTTACTTGTCAATATCATCCTTGATTGTTCAAAAGAATATAGATAATTTAAATCAATTCAATTTACTACCGTGTATTTAAATTTCTGTCAACGTTACGATTTATTGGGATAAAGGAATGCTGCAGTCAATTAGGGTAAAATATCTCCACACCTTTCATTATACACAATAATTAATCTAAATTAAAACACATCGCATGTTTTTACCCCAAAGTAATATCAGCAAACAAAGTTTGATGTGCTAGGCCTTAATATTAAATTAAGAGCTGAGTTATGAAAGAGCTATATGGAACAAACGGTTGACACAAATACAAACCACTAACACATGTCACTTCTATGAGGGCATACTGTTAAGGGGGAAATTTGTGATTTATTTCTATATTCGCGATTATATTCAACTATCGAAAAGTAAAACCACCGAAGGCTGTCAATTTTGGGTATATTGATAATTTATATTCCAGTTAGAAATATTTACTACCCGTGCGAAAAATTTAAACCATCGCAAAATATTAAAAGATAACAATCGCAAAATTTTTAAC
>CAJDSM010102947.1:0-11061 GCA_903981925.1 Ostrea lurida
TGTTTTACGTCCCATCAGAAAAAAATTCACAAACTGCTCACAACCTCAGCAACAACAACATCACCATTACAATACTTTTCTCGATGTCTTTTAACATACAGTAGTTGCTATGTACTATGTTACTAGCTTGAAATACGGATATGTATTTAATTGCAGTGGTAAAATTAGAAATTCATATCAAAATTAAGGATTATCTCCCTCAGGCATAGCTCTGATCCTTCGAAGTTTTTGGCCCCAATCTTTTGGCACTACATTGATCACTTTTATAAAGTTTTACTTTCATGTTTCGGATTTCCAACATTTCGGTATGAGCATCACTGAAGAGACATAATTTGTCGAAATGCGCATCTGATGCATAAAAATTGGTACCGTATATGATTTATATACTACTGTTAATAAGCGTATTAATATCCATTCCTGATGAAGAATTTGGTGAGTCTCTCTATATTTTTGTCACAGCCTGTACTCTACCAATGGCTGATCATGCCTGTACAGAAAACAAGATTTACATGGAAAGGTGGAAATAATAATAAAAAAGAAATGATTTATAAAATCCACGTGCCTTGATTATTACTGTCCACGGTGGTAATATCATCCAACTCCGTGTCTGTACATGTAGTAATATTAGATTCACTTTTATTATAGTTTAAATTTCATGTTCTTCGGAATTCTCCAACATATCTCTTTGAGCATCACTAAAGAGACGACATAGATTTTGTTCCGAAATGCGTCATCTGCTGTCATCCAACAATTGGTACCGTATATATGATTTAGTTACTGACCCCTGGAGATGAGCTGCCTCTGCTGGACACTGTTAGTCCGCGGGGTCTCTAGCCAGTTAGCTACTGTAATGATTACTAGCTTAAAATATACAAGGATAATGCTATTAGAATTGCAGTGGTAAAAATTGGAAATTTTATTCAAAATTAAGGATTATCTCCCTGCAGGTCATAGCTTCTGATCCTTCGAAGTATTATAATGGCTCCAGTTCTTTGGCCACTGATCATATGTTCACTTTATTATATAGCTTAAATCATGTTTCAGGATTTACAACATTCGAGTTTGAAGCACTTAATCTTCATTTCTGACATGAGACCATATAATTTGGTCGAAATCGCGCATCTGGTGCATCAAATATTGAGTCGTACCCTAGTAGTCATGATCTATATATAATATATTACTATATACACTTAAGTAATAACATCATCTGAAACATGTTAGATTTTTTGTAACAAATTTTTCTATCCTCACAATGCATTAACTCATTTTTTCTTCATAAGGTACATATACTATTCTTGAGTGAATGATGGAAAAGAATTCAGTTTTCACTGTCAAAAGAAGTAAAACTTTTCTCTTTCTCCTAGTCTATTTTTTTAATGTTTTCAGGCCTCGAGACCATCACAATTGAAAATATTTTTAAATGAAATTTTGTAACATATCGTAATGGGTGAATACCACTACTGGTGGATAGATCGTCCGTCCTCGATGATATCTTAAGCCCATCTGACTATATATATCGATGTCGATTTGATACGAAATATAATTAGATTTTTCGTCACAAAATATAAAAAAAATTGACACGTATAAGTATCTCCTTCATGCAAATCTTTTCTCCTTTATTGGATAATTAGATTGAGATTTAAGCCTTTTTATGCTTTTTATATAAATCCTTTTTTTATTGTCTTTAGATTTTAAAACTTTTAAGTTTGCTTCACTCATCGCTGATGAAAAATTATTTTTCGAAATGTGTCACATATCGTACACCAAAATTAGTATTACATATTATCACAGATTAGATAGCACTCATAGATAACAACGCTTCGTACAATCTAGACTCGTAATGAAATATGCAACTCCTCTATCCACTATTAGTGCATCACATGATAAATCCTTATAAACAAATTTTGATATCAAATGGAGTATAACACGCATCTTCTGCTCTATAGTGAACGTACCACAATATAGCGCCGCCCTATACTAATGTAATCGAATCTGTGGAAAATACCTCACACTGTTCTGATGTCGGCCACTATTCAAAGTGGTTGATGGTTTCAACGTTAATTTTAAGTCCACTACTCCATTCAGTGATATTGAGAGGGCCAGAAGGTAGTAAAAATAGCAAAAGAGCCTCTTGGCACATGGAACCCAACAAGTCACATTTAAATCATTACACAACCAGAAAGTCGGGCCTTCAAATCTAGTGTGAATAATCTTGGTTTGTTGCTTTATAGGATCCCACTAACCCATTACCGATTGCATCAGCATTGTATTAATGTCTTTACTCATTGGATAAGCAGTGTCCTGAATGTCTTTCTCTGACTTATTGCGCCAGTCTAGACAGAGACTCTACTGTCTCGAGAAAGCAGTTAAGAAATCCGCACGGGTCTTAGCGATGATGCAACGGACAACACTAGACTCACAACCACACTAAATCGCACTTACAATCTGAAACCATTAAAATTCTGTAATTCACTATCGCATTAATATTAAATGGTAACAAGTTATTCTTTTCGTATTTGCCAAGGGGAGGGGTATAGTTTAGAGACCCCAAATTTAACATATAAGCTAGACCTAAATGCACTCAAGTTTCATCCACATGTTTAGAAGCAAGTAATTGAGTAGTTATGGTATTCGAGTTGATATAAAATTACATGAGAGTTTACATAAATCTATGGAGTCAATTACACTATCACACTGTTAATAAATAATATATACGTAAAATACCAAAAAATATATAATTTTATTATGATGCAATTATAAAATTTCTGTGAATGGCCAATTTAATATTCATGCTGTACATTGAACAAACCTTGTCTGAATAGATCACAGAATACAAATGATATTATTCGTAAAACATAATGAAACATTGTGAATAAAGCAACGAGCCCGTATAGGTTGGTGTGTATAAAAATGACAAAATCTTGGTTACAGAGAGAAGAAAGGTGCCTACTTGTAACGCTGCTTAGTGTAATATGCTAGACATATACAATACTCCTAATTAAATGAACGTGTTTAGTCGACTGTGTCTTATGCTATTATGGATTGTTAGCTTTGGGAATAAGCTAAATGTCAGCGAGCCGGTTAAAAATTTATAATTGTAGGAACGCAATATTGGATCCATCCATTAATAAGTGCGAGCGGTTACGAGAGTCGGGTGGGGCGCTGGATAGCTTGAGGAAGTCAGCAATTGGGATCAACGTTGAGTCGGGTTAGTGCCATTTGCGAACATAATACGAAGACACACCCGAGTGGATTAAGGCAAGACCGGGTCTCACCCGGCGCGGTTCGAACTTCTCTGTGAAGAGCTATGCTCTAGGGAAGAAATATGTATAGTTTTGAGTCAGACATGTCCGCATCATTTAAACCAAATACCTGAACAACGTTCCAACTAAATAGTTCTGGTTCTTATATAGTCTATAAGCACGTCGACGTGTTAAAGATAACAAATGGATAATCTTAAAATGAAGTTAACAATAGAAGTTTGTCAGTTGTCAACATTTATGGGAAATTAATGTATGTAGACAACCCCAAAGATCTTATGATTAAAATGGCGAAGTAAAACAATGTGTTTAATCGTAATCATTAGTCCGAAAAACAAAGTATAGTATTACAAATCTATAAACACACACACTCGTAGTCGCTCTAGGTGTCGAGACCACAGCGTCCCAATAATTGATACCCAAAATCCAGGACCAAAAACAGCCGCCACAGGCCAAGACGCCCAAAGAGTCACCGATGCCAAAATATGTGAGAGAAGTCAAAAAAATCGGAGAAAGGCGAGTGCAGCCCTCGCCCGGTGACTGGCCCTCCGAGCCCCTGGATCACACCTTTGAATAATTGATCCACGCCGTGATGCCTACGGTGAGTCGAGCAACTAAAAAGTAATAATATATCTGATAATAATGATTGTTGATCTTTGCCAAACACGTGCGCACACATTTATATAGGTTTTTCCAACAAATACTACCCACGTACCTCTCAATCTAATATTGTGAGAATTCAATCTTCCCTCATAAATTGCGCGCATTAAATTGTCAATTAAATGAGAGCAAAACTACAGATGCGCGCATTAATTCAATTGAAGAGAGTAAGAATGAATTAAATCCCCACCTTTGGTGTGTTACTGCTTAAAAGGGCTGTGTGGTTGATCTGATATCTCTGAGGGGCCTGGTATGTTGTAACGGCAGGTGCTACATTGACACGTACTAGGAGTAGGATTTTATTCTACAAATATCACGTTAAAAGAGAGATCGGTAACATGGGCGTTGTTGTTAGCCCCGTCTACACGAGGCGGGATTCTGTTAATTGTCTGCAGCAGCTTGATGTCAATCTCGGGTTGGGCAATCAGCTGACATCTTTTAAACGATAATTATACAGCATAAAATCCTCTCTGACAGAGATGAGAGGATGTTCATAATTCATGGACTTCTCATTATGGCTATAGAGAACCGGCACACACACGCACACAAGAATAACAATAATAGATCACGAGATTGAGTCTGTGCTATGTACGGCTGTCACATGACGCACCAGACATCCCACAACCGACTGGCAAGCGCAGCCGACACGTGATGTCTGGCAAGAGAAATTTGTATGTCTATTTACGTTAGCTAAAGGTTCCACGTTAGAGAAGACTTGAGTGAACTCCTTAAATGATGATTCACAAGTGCGATATATAATCGAGGACGCTATTGCTCAAGTTACGGTGACTGTGCGAATAGCACGGATATACGCAGCTGCGGACACACAACAACGCTGGAGAATGGCTGAAGGACGTTAAGCCATCGGAGCTACACCTGCGTATCTTCGATAAAGCGTTACACACGCAGTATTTAGTATAGGTTATATTGCATATTTCTATCGTCAGGCCGATCCTCGGAGCGAGAGCGATGGAGGACCATGCGAGATCCCACGTCGCGAGTGGTCGAAGAGCTGGTGAGGACACAGCAAACTCTGCGTGTGATGATTCAAAGCGAGTAGACGATTGAGATGATTCCACTCTCTAATAGCACTTTTGGAGAGCGAGGCATCTTCATCTTTGCTTTTGTCCCGAGGGCATCTGAGTCTTTTGTCCGTTTGCGGCTCCGGGATGTTCCTAGGATCCGTAGTTCCTGTTAGTGATGGTCATGCCGCACGCTTCATGTCAAAGCTTGCAGATTGTAGGTTGATCCTAGCGGGCATGACGCTGATGAAGTGACCCAAGCGTGATGAGACGTCTATATCAGCTTCTCTGCCTTGGTGCATCCGCTACCTATCTGATTCCGACTGGGACCACCTTCTTCCACCGCTAGTACTTAACTTCGCGATTGAGCGCGACGATTGTCCGACTCAACAGGGTTACATAGGATAAGGCGAATCATCCAGCATTTTCAAGTATTGCCCAGGGACCTTGAATCAAGCCGAATTCAAGAATGAACCAACGTTGTCGTCTTTCCTGCGGGCTACACCAATGAGTGGTTGCATGGAGCCTCGTGAGAAAACGGAGCCCGTGTCCCGTGCCCTTCCTACGGGGTCCAGTCTGCCGAAACGCCGATCCCTTTGAGTTTTACCAGAAGACAGAACTAACCTCGTTTGCTCCTCGGCTCTGTTCACTTTGGTGGAACACCCTCACAGTGTTATTTTATGTTGAGTACGAGGGCATTAGCGTCTCTTTGCCCAGTCGTTGTGCCCATCGTTCGATGCTAACCTATGTAACTACGCTTCATAACTACACCGGCGATTCCCATTCTCGTCAGAGTGCCGGCAAGACTCCTCACAATTACCTCTGCAGTACCCTCAAGCACACAGATGCATCGGATCCAAATCGTGGACTTTCTCGCACTTCGAGCTCAAGGGAAACCACTATCAGTTTACGTAAGGCTGGGTCCACAGATTGTACATGCTGCGCTTCATCTTTATCGCTTAGTGTTCAGGCAACTTCAGGCGTAACTTTCGTTGGATATAAAAAGGATATATCCCTTCCACCACTGCTTAGGAGTCTTTTCGATGACATCTTAGTTGAAGGTCCCGTAGATGTATATGGAACGACCGATCGCGTTCACTCCTCGGCCCGGTCATATCTTTCTGTACCTTGCTAACCTTTGTTTGCTCAGCCAGTGAGCTCCGGGGAACAAAACTTTGGCACGTTTGGTAGGACACATATAAGCTGATTCGGGAATCTGCGTATGGTTATTAATAAATTTGTTCTCAAGCGCATGCTATCGAGTCGGTTAAAAGACAAAAACTCTCCTCTTTTCATATCAGGGAGCAGCTCTATATTGTGGTAGTGGTTCATTCATCACTAGACATAGTATCCTAATGCTAGACAGCTGCTTTTAAGCCCAAAAATTGAAGAATAATTTATGGGATATGTTTAAGTATTCTAATAATAGTTTAGATCTCGGGGCTTACTATACGGTTGCGATGCGGTTTCAGCTGGAGGGTTATACCATCATAGATTTGTCTTGGGATGGTAGAGATACGTAGTTTGTGTCATTTCAGGAAATTCATTTCATCCACGTGAGGAACCAGTGAGAAGTAGAATATTTCTCTGCCTCTTCATTCCGACACAGATTTGGGTCCTGACTAAAGCGAACGGACTAAAAATCGCCATTGATTCTGTAGATGGAATCGCTAATCATAACAATTTGCGCACTCACGCCACTATTGTTGAGTTTTCGATTTACTTCTCATTCTTGTTTGTTGCCAACGGAGGCCACCGTTATTCCTCACTCGTCGAGATACGTATGACAAGATGACCTAGACAAACAAAGTCTTGTATTATCCTAGAACACGAATTATGCCAGCAGATGTGAGATCGTTATATGCATCTAATGTCACCTCGATGATAAAATAGTCCTGTGTCAACGGAGCCACACCCTCTGTAATTTAAACAAAACGAAATAGTCTACACAGATATTGTCTTTTTTATTGAGACAATAGATAACATTGATAAAGCGAGAGCTAGTAGTGCGTGATTCCAGATTTTCGTCGAAAGGCTGTGGTGCGGAGAGGCGAGACGGTTGAATAGATTGGGATGTCTAAGGATCTGAAGGGAGTCTCAGCGCCCCCTCCGGAAACGTACCAATTATGGTGGGCTAGGGAGCTGTGCAGACCCCGAGCTCTCGGTTTAGAGCTTTTAAGTTATACTTATGATGTGCGGTTATTTAGCTATGATAAGTTCCTATTACATTATAATAAGTCTTTGTCGTCACAAAAGGGGGCCCCGCCCCTCTAATTCCAAGTCACTCAGGAGACGACCTTGCACTTTAAAATTATCGGTATTGATACGTTGTATTTATAAGAAAACTTCATAAAACTCCCATTATTCAGGTCAGTAGATAAATCAATAATATCCGATATGTAAGGAGAAGCGGACAGGTATAGAAGAGTAGAGAATACAATAGAAATAACACAGGTACAAATGTATTGGGAGAGTGACATAACAATATCTGGACCTTCTGGCGGACATTCATCACAATAATACAATTCCAAAAAACATCAGAGTTTGTATAACAAGAATACACACACAATTTACTCATATATACTGAACGGTATTATCTTGCTGAGCTTACATATCTTCACAAATACCAATATAGGCTAGAGATAGAGTAATAATGAAGTATAACAGAATTAAATTATCTATATATATCCTTTAAAGTCTAGCATCTGAAGAAATGATATCTAAACTTCAATTTTGGGTTTTTGACTGATATTATCATCATAAAAGTGAGTCATTTAACTAGCCTAGCCAGGGCGTGCTGGAGTAACCTATGACAAACCTGTCAATGAAATTGAGTTTCTTGCTATGGACAAAGCTGCTGCCGGCCTTACTGTCATTCGCTGACGGGTCATCCTCTGTATTATGTTAGGCCTTTCCACAGAAATATATTATGCGGGGGCACAATCACCTTGGAAATTTGTGGACTACGGCGAAGCGACCCACTATGTTCACCTTATGATAAACATAATGTTAAATCGTGGCTGGAGAGTTGAGGAAGTATCTTCAAATTTAAATAACTTACACAAAGCTGGAGACGCAGGAAACCTTAGGACCTTACACTAAGATTAACGAATTAGGATACCTAAAGTCAGCATCAAATGTCAAGTTACCAAGAATTGAAAATCAATTTGAGTTAAAATGAAGAGATGGCCGTAAATCGAGGTTTTGTTTTTGGGTTCTTTGTTTTGTTGTTCTTTTTTTTCTTTTGGTTTATTGTGGTTTTTCCTAAATGTTTTGGAATGTGTCCCACATGTGATTTGTTTTTTCATTCGCGTTGACATAAATGCATGCCCAGTAGGTTAAGTAGTATAACTGCCTCGAAATTGATCCAGGAAGCATATGGATAGCCCGTATATAGTAAAATATGTTTCAGAGAGCAGCTAGGATATTCTTCAGAAAGATTCATATGCACTTTAGATTCGTCTGTGATATGACTAGGTATGTTTGATTTTATCTTAATGCTTGACGGAGGAGGTATTGAAAGTAACAATAGTCAAACAAATCGGGAAAAGACTCATTAGCGAGCCCCGAAATATATTATTTTCTTCTAACTTATTCCTCGCCAGCGTAAGTCAGAGTTTATAGTCATCGCCAATCAGGTACAGAAAGAACTAGTCGAAATAACACGATCGCGGTGGGGGTCCGAGGATCCAATAGAAGCAATTATTCTGGGAAGTCGTCCCTCTCCTAATCTTATCTGAAGACGCCAATTCTCATAGTCTCAGATAAGTTTATCCGGTTCAATGAATGCAAGTTCTCTCCATATGAGTTAGACTGATATATCTTCCTCGGAAATGTCTTACAATTTGGATAATGGTAGTAACGTCTGTCGTGGATGCACAATGTGGAGGAAAAAATTTCGCAGGTCTAGACACAAGAGTGAGAGTCTGTGAGCTTAAAAAATTGTCCACTTCGGTTGTCGTGAATTTGGCATCCCCAAGACGATACACTACAACGAAACGCAAAAAATGAAAATTATCCACATTCTGGTCGATGCTACGCGAGCTCTGATCACATGTACCTTGGAATTGTATCTTTCGTTTGATTCTAAATGCATATGATCCCCTCGTGTCCTACGAATCAATTTGACGAAACCGGAAGGCCACATATCGTACTAGGACGAGTATGATCTGTAGAGACGCCCCCCCGGCCTACATACATCCTATCACAGGGCCCACCAAGCAGACAGACAATTGTCCCTAGCAGTCGGCGGTGCCAGAACCAACGGCCCTTTTCAGGCCATCAAATATCTTCGAAAGGACGCTTCATTAAACGAATGAATTCTGTCATTTTTCTGAGTTAGTTTATGTTAAGTCATTGAATTCAGTTAAAGAAAGAGAAAGAAAAACGGATTGTTTGAAATCAAAATTACGCCCACATTTCAACAAAAGTCATAGACGCCAATTAACTGTTCAGAGCCAGGTTTTCAATAGTATAATTTCAAAGGATAATCGATTAGAAATTCAACATAATGAATGAAGTACGTGAGTAGAATGAAATTCCCACATTGAAGCCTTCCTTTTGCAACTTGAGAATATATTTGAAGAGTTTATAACGATCGTCTCGTAAACTAAGGAAATAGAAAATTTCTAAACTATGTGTGGTAACCGATTAACTTTTTATTTCGTGTTTTCATCAATGAGATATTTAGAAGACTTTTTAACGAAAGCATGTCTTTGTAATTTTAAAGATAACGAACAGTGACAATACTCTGTATCCCTAAATTATAATAACAAAAACAAGAGTTGGGCAAATCACGGACCCTGAAACACCAACCAGAGGTGGGATTAATTCAATTCTTAACTCCTTCAATTGAATTATCGCGGCGCATTGTACTGTTTTGCTCCATTAATTGAATTAATGCGTCGCATTGGATTCAAGTTGAGAGATGCAATATATTCAATTTAGATGCGCGCACATTAACATATATTCAATGAGGTGGAGTCCAGTGGCGGCCAGCGCCGATTTTTGTTACCATTTTGCCTCCATCGGTCCCCTTGCAAAATACGACAGTAAAGTTACCATGGTGTAACATTGTAGTTATGAGACAGTGTATTACCAGCAAATTTCGTAAATGGTTTCAATATGTGAGTACCAGTTGTTGCCGATTGCATCCTTCGAAGACCGGTCTTCTCCGAAGGAGCAACTGCCAGTCGATAAGAACGCCTTCATCGGTTCACCTTATGAGAACAAATCAGGCTGATGCCCATCTGGGGTTAGGGTATAGTGGGTGTACAAAAAACCATGATTCACAAGTTGATGTTTTAAATAGTTAAAAATCTTACTGTTCATTCCAAGAGCTCTTTATTTTATTTTCTTCCCTCGCCTTTCCTTGATGAGCTATCGCTGTGGCAACTGAAATTTTGATCATTTACAATTTGTTAAATCAACACTTTGAATATCGTGGAAGAATTTCAAATTCAGTGTAACTGCTTATTCAAAGTGTATTTAAGCATAAGTATTCTATATGTGGGTACCTGTATGTCGGTCAATTAGTGGGTATCCTCATTTGTGGGTATCTCTGGTATCGTTTACATGTACGTGTGAGTACTTTGTTGTGGGTATATGTATATGTGGAGTGCCTGGTCTGGTAGATACTGTATGTGGGTACTGTATATGGGTACTGTATGGTGGGTATTGTATATGGACTGTCCTGCTCTGTTATACCTGTATGTGGTACGTCTCAGTTGAGTACCTGTGATGTGTGTTTAATGGCAAGTAGAATTGAAGTATCTGAAAGTTAGGTATGCTAGGTACGCAATATAAAACCCTGTTGGTATAGTGTGCCTATGGAATGTCCATATGGAGATGCTAGTTGGATGTGGTAGGTGAAATAATAACTCATTCACCTTTTTTTTGGTCTCCATCAGTACTTTCGTGAAGTTGCGCTCCCCCTCTTTCAAGGCCATGGCACTTCACGTGAAAAGGGGGTGTCTATTTCGTAATGACGACCGACCACACCCATGGATGCCGCGACAGATCTTCTTCCTGATGAAGGAAATTGTGAAATGTATTTTCTAATATATAAGAAATGCAGATCGTTAATTATTTTGGAAAGTAGGCTGAATTCATACTTTTGC
>CAJDSM010102965.1:0-13000 GCA_903981925.1 Ostrea lurida
CCAAAGGACATGGATGAGATCACAGACCAAAAGACAGGATGAGATCAATGACCAAAGGGCATGGATGAGATCACAGACCAAAGGGCATGGATGGATGAGATCACAGACCAAAGGGCATGGATGACATCACAGACCAAAGGACATGGATGAGATCATTGAAGGGCTGCAAATTATTATTATTTTTTACATAATTTACAACACAAATACATTTACACCTTTTACTCACACTCTCATACTGGATAAAGAAAATGCTATAGACAAATACTGTGATGCAGCAAAATTTAGACCTGCACTCAGGGCCTTTGAGCAGTCTTTATCGTGCCACACCTGCTGTGACATGGGGTCTTGGTTTTTGTGGTCTCATCCGAAGGATCGCCCCATTCAGTCGCCTCTTACAACAAGCAAGGGGATGCTGGGGACCTATTCTGACCCGGACCGTGAATGATGACCAGAATTAAGAATTAAACAATATAAGTGTTAGTAACACTATAAACTTTGTAAGATCCATCTTGCTCTTTATTAACTAGCTCCTATATTTACATGTAATAGTGTATGTAGTAGTCAAGTGATTTTATTGGACAATGTTTACTGGAATCAAAAATATATTGGGTATAGATTGCAATTGAATGAATGTTAATGTTGAGTGCTGCTTCTAAACAACAATTTCAAAGAGGCATAACGCGATTATCTGAGAGAAAATGTCTTCCATAAGGTGATAAAATACCTAACAGCTGATTATAACCACATGTCTACCACACTACAGACAGACAAACATCTAGACACACAGAGATGGACAGACAGACGGAAAAACTTAGTGATTCCAGTTTATCCTCCATAACTTCAGGAGAAGGGATTATAACGAACTGACCATGTTTGATACATACTGCCTCAGTAATCTACATAACTCTGATTAATCAATAAATGTATGAACTTATTATCATAGTAATTCCTAATACTCTGGTTGGTTGGTGTGTCGTGATTAGGTAAATAACTCTTGGAATTTATTATCACAGTGAATTGTAAGACTGGTTGGCCGATGTAGTCTACACGACTCNTAACTCTTGGAATTTATTATTACAGTGAATTGTACGACTGGTTGGCCGATGTAGTCTACACGACTCTGATTGGTTTAACTTACTGTCATAGTAGTCTACACTGACTCTGATTGGTTAAACTTAGTGTCATTGTAGTCTACACAGCTCTGATTGGTTAAACCTACTGTCATAGTAGTCTACACGACTCTGATTGGTTAAACTTACTGCCATGATAATAGTCTACATGGCTCTGATTGGTTAAACTTACTGTCATAGTAGTCTACTCGACTCTGATTGGTTGACGCATCGTAATACGCTTTGAAAGGTTCCTTCAGCTCAGCGTACGGAAGCTGTAAAACACCCTCCACAGAGTACGAATCTGCCCATGTTGGAGCTGAGTCACCAAACACTGGAATAAAACAACACAATTTTTTTTTACAGATAATATACTACAGTAAACAGCATGCACAAACAAAAGTGCTTCTAAAAGAGGGCTTTATGATGCCAAACACTCAGCTTTACTCATCAATCTCCTCGATGTCTATTGTAAAGTCTAAGTGACATGATTCAGATTGGACCGAAACACGTTCCAGATTTTTGTGATGTTCACGATGAGCTCATTAATATGAATATTTCTCGCTGTGAACCAGCCCTGTGTTGTTTTTTGTATGTTTAAGATAATCAGAAATTAAATCTTGGTTGCAAAAAGTAGACATCTTGAACCACTAGAAAATTGTGAAATAACCTCCATAAAATTTGAACAAGTGTAGTAGTCCTTGATCAATACTAATTATACAGAATCGAATACAAGCAAAAAATGTGTATTAATTAAATAATCACAAAATTATCAATTACAACAAAAATTTACCATAAACACAAAAAGCAGACAAGGTCAATGACCCGCCGCCGCCAGGGTGTGGATGAGATCATGATATATTTATATACTACCACTAAAACAAAATTGAGAACAAATAACAACTGCTGTTGCATTAAATTAATAGTCACATGAAACTGATAAAATATGAAATAAGTCATGTGACCCATAGTCATATACTGAACGCCATACATGTCAATACTAGGTTATTTTTCAGAACATACAGTTCAATTTATGACTGATAACTGCAGAGATCACAGTTTGTGGGGTAGGGTCGGGATATGACCAATGCAGAAATGAATTTGGAAAAGGGGGGGGGGGGGGGGGGGGGGGGGGGGGGGGGGGGGGGGGGGGGGGGGGGGGGGGGGGGGGGGGGGGGGGGGGGGGGGGGGGGGGAGGGGGGGGGGGGGGGGGGGGGGGGGGGGGGGGGGGGAGAGAGGTCATGCAATGACTTTTAGATTAGAAAATTTATAATAAAAATTTTTCAAAATGATTTCACCAATTCACGATACTTTAAATTTCATTTAGAAACTAACAATAATTTTATTTTTTAACATTTTTTTCAATGGTTAAACCGACTAAAAGATGAAAAATACAAAAATTTGAAACTTTTAAAGTTTGTTGGCATTTTAACGACAACGTCAAGAAACATGCTCTATTATGCCGTCACAATCAATCCTCCAATCCTCCACTTTTGTACAGTTATGACGTCAGCTTACAGGCCAATATCATGTGGTATTGGTCCGCAAACTTCTAAAGGAAAAGGAGGTGAAACTGAAAGTATATAATAATACTACTTACATCTTTGCTAGCCAAGGTTTTTTGGTCTATATTCCAATTCCCGGAATGGACCGAAAACCCTGCCCTTACCAAAAAGTTTGCAGTTTTGTTTATTTTATGCTTTCTGTGTATTGTTATGCCTTGTACTGTCTCTATGTCTGTTTGTCCTTGCACAGCTTTTTGTTTGTTTTTTACCTTTGTTTGTCGAAATACAAGCTCTTCAGAGCTTATGTTTGTATTTATATTATATAAATTTGACGCAAAATAAAGTTTCTATATCTGTACCCATACCAGCGGGACGTCTGTGTATACCAAGATATAGGAAGAGGACGCCCCTTGATATCGCATTATGAGGCAAGTTAATCTCAGCGAGATTCGTCGAGACTAAATATTTGGACTGGTCATCTTTTCACTGAGATTAAAGGCAAGTGAATTGTTGCACCCCTAACAAATATACCAAGCCGGCCAAGAAAAAATAGTCTCAGAGCTTTAACTGAGTGAAATAATTTAGTGACATATGGGCTAGCTAGCAAAGATGGTGTACGTAATAATGATCGACGTACTACAGTCACTTTCCTAGACAGCTAACTTAAATTTTTCTAACCTCAACTTTATACAAAATGTCAGTTCTTTCCATTGTGACACAAAGTATGAAGGTGGGAGCTTTTGATCTTGCAAATGAATCATTGCATGTACGTAGTATTCTAAACTGCTAGTGTCAATTAATTAAACTTCCTGTTGTGAAAATTGATATATATATGTCGTACAATATACAGGCAGATATCTAAATAAATAAAAAGTGCAATAGCATGAATCACTATCTATTCACCGGTAGCATGATCTACTACACTAGAGCACTAGTATGTCAGTGCATACTTATACATATATCATAGTGCTGTTGGAAAAGTTCATGCCTATAACTGTTGGCAATGTCTTTTCTCATTAATACAAAATCATTTTGCAGCTACAAAAGGAAAGAAATACTAAACCTGGATTTACTAACCTGTTTTTATCAAAAGCACCGCAATCACAACCTTACTGAGCGCCATCTCCAGCTACTTTGTTAGTTTGCATGTGATTAAGTCACGTGACTGGGTAACATGACCGACTATTTTTGGATACCTGGCAGTGTCGAATTAACTTGTACGGAGTTGTGGGCTGGCGTCCTGTCGGAGAAAGTACAAAAACATTTTGAAATTGAAAACTTTCAAATTTACTGCTTTTAAATAGCAAAATAAATAAATAAATAAAAATAAATCATAAAAAAGAGGCCCACAGGCCTTAGCGGTCACCTGAATACCATAGCTAATTTTTCCTGCAATGCTAGCTGCCTTCATCATTCAAAGAAACATTTTATTGTTTAAGAATTGGAATAATAGTGATAAAGAAGAAGGGGAAAAATGTCCAATTGTTAACATACATGTATTTCATTACTGACCATTTTGGCCCCACCCTAATCATATGCCCAAAATCCCAATCCCTAGTATCATGAAAATTACAGTTATGATATCAATAGCATAAAAGAAGTAAGATGTTTACATAAAAACACTATCATAATGTAGCAAGTTTGATTCCGCCTTGGGGTCAGAACCCCTACCCCGGGGATCACCAAAACAAATTTGGTAGAGGCCTTCCAGCTCTATACATCACTATGCATTTAAAGTTTGTAATTACACATTTGCCAGATTATTGAAAAAATGGTCATATTTGGCAGTTTTTGCCCCGCTCCTAAGGCCCCAGGGGTGCAAGAGTCCAGAACTTTACAATTTATGTCACGGCCCCTTGTCCCAAAGATGCTTCATGCCCAATTTGAAATTGGATCGGTAGTTATCAGGAATTAAACGTTAACGCACGATGGACGACGACAGACGATGTCAAATTGCAATCTAGGTCACCTAAGTTTCCGCAGGTGTCCTAAAAATGCAGTATTGAATTAGGATTAGAATAGATTTATTTCTAATTCAGAGCCCAAACGGGGCAAAAGGAGCATATAACATTACATAAGGATAGAAAACCAAAGGACAGAGCTAACAAAATGAGACATAATGAGGACTCTGAGAATGGAATCGAATCTGCGACCTGTCTATGCATCAGAAATCACGCTAACCCTGATCTACTCAGCTAGGCGTTTCACTATCAAAGGAACATATATACTCTTCCATTTCAGTTGAAGAGAGGCGTCTTTGGAGTTCCAGAAAAGCTAAGCCGTGGTGCGACTGTACTAGATAGCGGCCTAAGCCGGGTTCGATCGCTGATGGTCACTCAGATCGCTCAGTTTGTAGAGCATCTCGGACTGGAGATTCAGGGGGCCAGGGTTCGAATCCTGGTCTGATCCGTTGCATTTTCGCCCTTCCTGTTACAGGATAACTCAACTAAATGACAAACAGGATTTCAGCTTACCCGTGTTACCCATCGCCAAAGTCGATCCCATTCCATTATCCGCTGCATGTCTCTCGACTGATTCGATGCAAAAGAGCTTCTCCTGAGTATTTTCAGCTTTTCTATCAAGACAGGCAACTTACGAACAAGTTGACGTTGGAGTTTGAACTGTCTCATTTAAAGTAAGCATTTCGCAAATTGTGTGGTTGTTATAACAATCTATGTTGCCAATACAACCCGTCATTGAATACAAAAAGGCGAAGTTATTTCCGTATTCTTGCGTGTCAAACGTAATCATAATCCAAAAAACAATATATACGTTGTCACTGATTATTATCCGGTACAAAGGCCAATGCCCAATGCCAATAATTATCCGGAATCTAGTTCTACGGATTGACTCGCTTCTATTTGTAATAATCCAAATAATGATATTATCAAACCCACCCCCCCCCAAAAAAAATCAAACAAAAACAAAAAAATGACAATAATGTTCGCTCGCATGTCCAAATTATCCCAGTATTTTTTATTATTTATTTATCTATTTTTTTTTTTTTTTTTTTTTTTTTTTTTTCTTTCCCCCGACATTTTATGACAAGCACACAAAAAAACCTTCATACACTATAGGCTGACAAATGACAGAAGTGGCAGGTTCTGAAATTGAGAAAAGTTTTTGACAGTGTAATCCGGTGTTTTTACAGTTTTCTTATCTTTTCTATGTAAGATACTTCAAAACACTTAATTCATGCGGTAAACAAAATTATGTCTGATGATTTTTTTTTTTTTTTTTTTTTTTATCTTTATTTGTAAACGCTCGCTTTGAACATTACACCTAATTCAATTAAAAATATTTATTATTTCTTGTATTCGCCCACCTCATAATGTTACTCCAAATATGAACAATAATATTTATATAAATAAATTTCGCACTCTCGCCTGGCTAAATTGGTGTGGCCGAATGGAAAGTTAAATATATAAGTAATACAGTGGCATCGTTACATTGTATGAATCTTTCTAGTGTGTCGATATTTCGTACAAAATCATTATAGATATGTATATACATATATATATATATATATATATATTATATAATCCAAAATATATGTAATATCCACACAAGTAATGGTATAATAAAGAAAATAATCAATAATAATAATAATCGGCGTTGTGATTATTTTCTTTATTATATATACTATATATTATGTTTATTCACCAATCATGGGCCCTCAGGGGCATTTACATTTAAACAGTATGATTATATAAAGTACATAATAAAACACACATCATTTCAACTTCAAGTGGTGTTATAATACTTTATAATGAACCCCATGAAAATTACAGTTGTATGAAAGAGAAACTGAGTTTCAGAGCAATGTTTCAAAAGAGATTACAGATAAGCGGATAGAAGCAAAACAAAAAATTATATATGACATATAGCAGCATATTATGCAGTGTAAAAAGTGGCTTGAATACAGAGAGTACCAAGGACGTGCCTATGCAAAGTCGATATGACTGACAAACTTGTACTCTAAGTATACAAAACACTCATTCATTCATATCAACGTAACAATAAAAGTAATACAGAACACTGTATATAGCAGCATACTAATTAGTAATTGTAAAAAAGGTGGCTTGAATACAGAGATACCAAGGGACGGTGCCTATGCAAAGTCAATATGACTTGCAAACTTGTACTCTAAGTATACCAAAACACTCATTCATTTCATATCCAAGTACAATAAAAGTAATATAGAACATTGTATATTAGCAGCATGACAGCTATATAGTAATGTAAAAAAGGTGGCTTGAATACAGAGGAGTACCAAGGACGGCTGCCTATGCAAAGTCGAATGAACTGGCAAACTTGTACTCTAAGATTAAAAACACTCATTCATTCAAATCAACTACAATAAAAGTAATAAGAACACTGCATGTAGCAGCATACTATAGTGGTGTAGAAAAGTGGCTTGAACACAGAGAGTACCAAGGGACGGTGCCTATGCAAAGTCGATTATGACTGGCAAACTCGTATCCATAAGTAACAAGACATTCATTCATCAACATATTACAATAAGAGTAATACAGGAACATGAAAAAGACAAGTCCCTCCAAGGGTCCTGTATTAGGTCCTCTATTATTTCTGATTTATGTCAATGACGTAGCGGAAAACATGTCAAGCTTATTGTAGGTATACGCCGACGACAATTCTTTACAGCATATTTTCTACAAATGTTGAAAACTATCCAAAACAATTGAATAATGATTTACATAGACTTGACATTGGTGGTCCACTCAATGGTTATTGAAGTTTAATCCTTCAAAAACTAAAGCTGTCTTTTTTAATACAAAGAAAAATGCAATTTTACCTTAGTTTAGAATTTCAGAACTGTTCCTTAGATTTTTGTAATTCTACACACAAACATTTGGGCATTCTTTTTTTCACACGATCTCAGCTGGTCGGCATACATTGATTCAATATTAGCCATGCTTATAAAAAAACTGGGATTGCTTTAAAAAATTACAGTTTAAGGTCAATATGCAAAACTTTTATCACTTTTATAACACTACTTTTATTAGCCGTCGCTAAGAATATGCATCTGAGGTATGGGGTGGGTGTTTCAAATCAAGATTCAGAAAAACTAGGAAAATTACAGTTAGCAGCCGCGAGGATAGTCACAGGTCTTACTCCTTGGCATCACGAGACTCTCTCTATTTCGAAAACTGGGTGGGAATTAAGCTTTATTGTTAGAACGGACAAAAATTAAAAACAATTATGTACAAAATTATCATAATATGGTACAAGATTAATCTTCAAAATATACGCGTCACAAGAATCAAATTATGGCCACCAACAAATCGCAAAATACAGCATCTCCCAGAATGTAGATTAAACATTATAAGCTCCCTTTGTCCCAGTAAGCTATAGCCAATGGAATTCAGTACCCATAAATCTAAGACAATCAACTTCTCTGAAAACTTTAAAAACAATTTACCACTTTACCAAATCAACAACCTCCTTATTTTTCGCATTGGAGAAGCGCTACCTGGAATGTTGATACATACAAGATTAAGGCCATAATTGTGTACTAAAATAAAGATTTATTCAGATGTAACATTATAGGATAGTCCTCTGTGTTCTTGTGGTAAACAGAGGACGCTTATTTTCATTTACTTTTTCTCCTGCACCTTAAGTACTCTGTTCCCAGAAATGATTTATTTATGTTATTTTTAGGATGGATAATTTATACAAGTGGGACCCATCTCGTGTGTTACTATGGGGAGATGACATCTATTAATATTACTGACAATTGAAAAATTGTTTTCCTATGTACAATTGTTTTATAAAAAAGATTCTTGGTCGTTTTTTAAGTTTATTTTGTATATAGAATAGGCATATCGATAACTGTAAAATTTCAAGAAGTATATTACAGAATGTTCAAAATTATGTTAAAAAATGACCTTTGATAATCATTGTAAGTTAGATTTTAGTATCAATCTATTTGTTAAACATGGGAGAGGGCGTTCAAGTTTTTCCCAGAAACTTGTGCCCGATCCCTTTGTTATATAATTATAACAATAAAATAATGTTCAAATTCAAATCAAATCATGAAAGGACAAAAATAAAAGTTAGGGAAAATTTACACTGGACATTAGTAATTTATTTATACATAAAAACATAGGGCTTAGAACACCGAGGTTATCAGGGACAAAAGTCTCTGGCTCACAGTCAATTTGAATGATATACATGTACCCCAGGTCATTAAACCCCAATCGGTATTATCAGAATAGGTACAGAGAGAGAGAGAGAGAGAGGAGAGTACATTCACATTTTTATAATCCCAGTTTTTCAAAAATCATTTTACTGATTTGAATTAGTATTTGTACCATTCATATTGGTCATAAAGCCAAATCAAACTTTGTTGTCACATGTCCAAGTTATAAAGTTCTTCAGGATTTGTTTATGAGTTCATACAAAAAACATTTCTATCATCATTAACATTATTTGCAAGAGAGAAAGAAAAATGTTTCTTCATCATCAACTGTGTATTGTTTGCATCTAGTTACAGTATCTTTCTTGTCGAGTAATGCCCTACATATCGGTCCTCTTTTTATATTAAGGTCTGTGCGGCAGATATGGCTGAAACGTGCAGAAGTGCGAACGCTGACAGTAGTACGCGTGTATACATATACAATTATATACATGTGTGTGTGTTGAACGTTGTGTGATAATCGTACTTATGGATTGATATGATTGGCATCTAATTTAAAAACCGCTCGCACCCTCGCCCCGAGAAAGCTGGGTTTAGAGATTCTAAAAGCTTATTAATTAGATAGAATGATTGGTGTGTAATTATTCATATTGTTATCATTTAATTGCTTTCATTGTTAACCTAATTGGCGTATTATAAACACAACATATTGGGCCCTTTGATTGGCCGTATAAACACAACGAAATGAGCCGTATAGCCAATACACATCTATTTACAGATATAAAACTGTAACGGAATTGAACAATTTAGGCATTGTTTTATCTTCCATGCTAGTTCATTATATATAAGCAGGCGGTTTTAAAACGTATATCAACAATTCGTACAAAGTAATTTTCTTATTTTCCTTGATTTCTTTTTTTTGCACATAAAAATTCATGCCAGGCATTCCACTTTGTTTGTTATTTATTTAGAGCTTTGAAATGTATGTTAGGGTCTTCTGGAAATTTGTAAAACTTTGAAACCATTCCCTATTTCTCATGAACATTGAATGACCTGCTGCAGCAGATACACTGTATTTTATATTATTATTATATTACTGTCATGATTCTTGATAATATTTTGACAGATCGACCGCCAAAAAGAAGGTTGTCTTTTTCAAAAAAGGTTGCGTGGGCCGGAACAAACGGCCGTTTGTTATTTAGGTTCCTGCAAGCAGACTTTTTAACTTGCTGGTGTTTTTCTGGGTCTTCTTGGGGAGGAGCACAGCCTGGATGTTTGGGCCAGGACACCACCCTGGGCGATGTTCACCGCCGGACAGAAGTTTGTTCAACTCCTCAGTTCGTTGGATGGCCAGCTGGCAAAAATGACGTGGAATGATTCTGGTCTTCTTGCTTGTCACGGGCGGCGTTTGCCTGCCAATTCCAAGACTTGGCGGCCAAAGAGTACTCCAGACGAGCGGCCAGGTACACGGGGGGCGCCGGCTCCCACCTCTCGGCGTTAGTTCCCCTTCCCTTCAGCAGACGGTTGGATACGACCACGGGAAAACTGAAGTCCCGACGGGATGATCGGCTCTTTGCCTTTCCTTCACTTTTCCATCCTTACCACGTCCTGACAATTCTTGTTTTTACTGTTGTGCGCTGCATGAAATCAAACCAACGAATAACTCCAATAAACACGATCTCACCCCTTTTAAAACACGCAGTCGGATTCAACTGTATGAGCAATCTCGGCTATCGTTATTTCGACGTACCTTGGCGGCACAACCGAACGAATTATTTTACAAGAACGTCCCCGTACCGGCTGCTATCCTACCGTGTTTTAATAAAAGACCGCGCGGTGAATTGCACTATTCATTAAGTTTTCAGACGATCTGTAACATGAGCCACCCAAAGCCGGATCTAAAGGAGCTAAGAAAGCCGCCACTTAAGGCGGAAGGCCCAAGAGAACTGGGACAAGAAGAGGCGCAGGAAGAGGAGGAATCCTTATGCCCATCTTACATTTACAAAGTCCTGAAGCAGGTTCCACCCAGACACTGGCGGTTTCCAGCAAAAGCATAGCATCATGAAAACTCGTTTGTCAATGACATTTTTCGAGAGAATCGCCGCTGAAGCTTTCCCGCCTGGCCCACTACAACAAACGTTCAACCATCACCAGCAGAGAAATCCAGACCGCTGTCCGTCTTTCTCTTGCCCGGATGGAATTTGCCATAACACGCTGTCTCTGAGGTACCAAGGCCTGTCACCAAAGTACACAGCAGCCAAGTAAATTTGTGCCAAGGACTGTGTACTACCAAACTCAAAACGGCCCCTTTTCAGGCCACACAAATTATTGAAAAGACACTTGTTATAGCAACTCCATTGAGAAACGTACAAATTGGAGTTACATTATGTGTGAATTATACAGGTACCCAAACCTTTCTGGCTTCAACATGCTAATTCTGAATACTACAATGAAACAATCCAATATACATCATTTCTAACCAACACTATTTATGTATTAAAGTGTTATTTAAATCTGATACATAAATGCATTAGGACCCACTAGTCGGTATAGCAATACCATTAAAGGACTTGCATGCATTATTAATATTAAATAATAAAATACACTTATATAGCGCCTTATCTAAAAAAATTACTCTAAAGCGCTGTACAACATACTAAAATTTACCAATTAATACTTCAAAGAAAACCATAGAATACAAAAACGAAAATACCTTACACATTTAAAACATGAATGCAACGATACAAAAAGGTACAAAATCAAGACAATTTAAAGTGATTAAAATATTGATGCAGGCAATAAAACGTCCTAAATATATGAATAAAACAATAAGTAAATCTAAATATTAGGCCTAATCACTATATTATCTAAAATTTAGGCCTATCACTTATATTATTAAGGCATGGTATCTAGCCTTTTAGATGTTGTTTAAAATGATGTCTATTTTTCTAACCTACAGGGTCTGGCATTAAGAACATAAGGAGAATCTGGCAGTGACTTTGTATGTTCTGACACTTGTCCCTAGCTAGTTATTTTATTAATTTTTTTTTTACATGAATGTTAAATGTGTACACGCCTCTCGAGGGCCCTTATGAAATAAACATATTCCTATAAATAATACTGATATCCTTTTTTTATGAAAAATAAATATAATGTCATTACTGAGAACATCCTTCTGTCAACGCGAATGCATATTGTATAGCGCCTATTGTATAGGTGTGCTCACAGGCCATTATTCAAATCATCGTTTTGCCAGGAAAACGCACTAATACAATTGTAAAAAATTTAGTACATGTACATGCATATGTTTCGAAAGAGTTGGACTTATGTTAAGTTGAAAAACATATCAGGCCTCAATAGTCTATTAAAATTTCCAAATCCATTTGTTAAGTATTGTTATATACATCTGTGTTTCTAAATCTTAAGATATTTTACTTTATTAGGTCTATTCTCAGTTATGGTCTTTGGGGCCTGGTTCAATATAGAGACGAGCTACAGTTTTTGATGAAATCGTGAAATTTTATTGCCAAATTTTTAAATTGAATTTGGAAATCATATGTATATGCAATTGACCTCGCATAGCGATTTTGTATTTTATCTATGTGCTATGTACATTAATCACTTCTCTTTCTTTGCGAATATACAATACAATACAATCTTTTATTTTTCCAATCAAGCACGTCCCCACTGGGGGCATTACAAAGTTACATTAAAATATGTGATTCATAAACATACATATAGGCAATATAAGGCCCAAAAAGATAATTAGGTAGTTCTGGATCATCTCCCTTACCACCAGAATTCAATACAATTTTAGACATCAAGGGTGCTATACATGTATATTCATAGAGTTTCTGCTCATAACTGATGTAGATCACCTCCAGTAACACACCTACCAGTATGCATTTTTAAGAGGATAATGGTAAATAATAGGAAATGCACAGACCATATTAGAAGATAGCATTCTCCTATGTTCTAATGTAGTATTATGTTATACGTTTACAAGACAGTATGTGTTCTCATGTTTGCCCTTGATTGGAGAATGAAATAGTGTGCTTCTATGATATATTCTATTATATCAAATAATGAAATATGTCTTGTAATGATCAAATAAAGGTAATCATTTACTTGCCTTGCATTCATTTCAGCAGGAATTGCCCAAAAATAGGGAGAGGATGCCTATTGTGTTTACACATCATTCTTAGGAGATCAGAATGAAAAATCCA
>CAJDSM010102994.1:0-10462 GCA_903981925.1 Ostrea lurida
AAGGAAACACATGTGAATATGAATCCCTAACTCTGTGCCATTTCAAAGTTATGGCTAATGTTAAAGTTTTGAAAGTAGTCAAACTTCAATAGTCAGGTCAGGAGCGGTTAAATATTTTTTATGTCCATGGGAAAGGTTGTCTTTTTAATAAAGAAACATACTTGTATATCTAAAGCCCTTAGTCATTCATCATCAAAGTTATAGCTAAGGTTCAAGTTTTTGTGGAAAGTAGGTCATATTTCCAAGGTAAGATCATGGAGGATTCCAACTGACCACTATGCTTGGCAGCCGCTGCACGGAAAGGTCTTGTCATAACGAAACATACATGTGAAATATCAAAGCCCGAGTACTTACCATTTACCAGTTATAGCTAGGTTAAATTTGAAAAGTGGTTCAATACTTCAAAGGTCAAGGTCAGGAGGTCAAAAATTTGGTATCCCATGGAAAGGTCTTGTCATACAAGGAAACATACATGTGAAATCAAAGCCTATACTTACCATTCAAAAAGTTTAGCCGAGGGTTAAAGTTCAGACAGAATGACAGAAGGACAGAATGACAGACAGGACAACAAACAATATGCCCCCGATCTTCGTCACGGGGCATAAATACTGGAAGGTAAAGACTTATGCATTACTAGAAAAATCAGAAGGCATCAGAGATGCTATAGCCGAGTTGCAGGTTACTGGTAACATTTTCGAATTTTTTGTCTGAGCAGGTGAGCCATGAGACCCTTGGGCGTATTTATAGATCTCACAAAATTCAACCTTTTGTTCAAAATGTCTTAACAGAATATTACACGTAAAAAATTATTAATTGCAACACTAAATCGTCTGTACAGTGTGAGCCATTTAGGACCTGCCAGGCCTTTTGATACGGTTCGATAGACCTAGCAAAACTAACCAACTTTTGCTATACATGTCTTTACAAAAATGTTTTCAATTTAAAAGAGTTATGAATAGTGCATTAAACGTCCGTAACAGTGAGCCCATGAAGGCCACAGGCTTATATCTTGATACAGTTAGATAGGTGTAGTAAACTAAACAACTGTCTTCACAAAATGTTTCGAGTAAAAAGTTGAATAGTGACATTAAATCGTCCATACAGGTGAGCCCATAAAGGCCCGTGGGTTAATATTTTGATACGGTTAGTAGACCTAGTAAAACTAAACAACTTTTTTAACATGTCTTAACAAAATGTTTTCGAGTAAAGAGTTATGAATTGACATTAATTCGTACTGTACAGGTGAGCCAATGAGGCCCGTAGGCCTCTACAGAGTTTTTCTGAAAATCAATAGGGTTCTCACTCACTTGATGAGTAACAATATCCCAAAGAGTTTCAATTCATATCAGATTGTAAACTTTTGGAGCTATTGCTCTGAAACCTCATTTCTCAATTTTTTTCAAAGTTATTTGGTCACTGTGACCTTGACCTTTTGACGGATTTTTTTGAAAATCGAGAGGATTCCAACTATTTGATAACAACAAGATTCCCAAGTTTAATTTGAATCGGAAGTAAAGTTTTGGAGTTATCGTCCGGAAACCTCATGTTTTCAGATTTTTTCGAAGTTTTTTGGTCACCGTGACCTTGGCCGGATTTTTCCGAAAATTAATAGGGTTCTCTCTCACTTAATATGTAACAATATCCTAAAGTTTCAATTGTATCAGATATAAACTTTTGAAGTTATTGTCCGGAAACCTCAAATATTTTCAGAATTTTTGCGGAGTTTTTCGCTCACGTGACCTTGACCTTTGAACAGATTTCCCCGAAAATCAATAGGGTTCTCTATTACATGATATGCAACAATATCCAAAAGTTTCAATTGAATTAATTCAGATGAAAAGTTATCGTCCCGGAAACCTCATTTTTCAGATTTTGTGGAGTTTTTCGGTCACTGTTGACCTTGGACAGATTGTCGAAAATACAATAGGGTTCTCTCTTACGAGATATGCAACAATATCCCAAAGTTTCAATTGAATCAGATGTAAACTTTGAAGTTTCGTCCGGAAACCTCATGTTTTTCAGATCTTTGTGGAGTTATTCTGGTCACTGTGACCTTGACCTTGAACAAATTTGTCCGAAAATCAAATAGGGTTTCCTCTCTCCGTTGATATGTAACAATTTGCCAAAGTTTCAATTGAATCAAGTGTAAACCTTTTCGAGTTATCGTCCGGAAAACCTAATTGTTGACGCCCGCCCCGTCCGCGCCCGCCATCACCAACCAAATTAGCGGTGCAACTCGTCAACTCGGCTAAAAACTAGAAATATGTTTATAGCACATCAATGTCCTAATAGTTCAGAAATGAGATCAACACGAAATCCATACGGTCATAAGCCTGAGGATGGATGCTGACAGGCACCCGGTAATTAATAGCAGGGTATCTGTATTGTGTGTCGCGTGCACTGGTCATTTCCATTGTTTTACCGGTCCAAACAATGAAATATACTATCATCTTTTACTGCTCTGATGGAATTTTCAGTGGTCAAAACCTTCAGAATCTATTTGGCCTGGGGAGCAAAAACTATTGACATGAAAGCCATATGGAAGGTACGCCCCTTGCTTTGTTTGGTTTTTGCTGTTTTATCACCCTGGCGGACCTGTGTTTAAGGTTGGATGAAAAGTTTCTTCAACTGAATCCAGAACAGAGCCAACCACACGATGAATGGAACATTGAAACAAGAGATGAAGCAGGTCAGACAGATAGAACATGGAAATTACCAAAACTACTGCCCAGTGGCTATTTACATCGTAATGCATAAAATATCTAATTTTTTAGGTATTTTATTTTATACCTAACATCCCATTGATCCAAATGAACCTAACGTTTTATGATTTAACACTACAGATCGCAAATGTCCTCACGTCATTCAATGCATACATAATCAAAAAGAAAAACTTCAAACAATATGTTGTGAAAACCAAAAATTGGATACAATACTACATTGACTTAACTTACCCCACATTCACTGTAATTATCATTGCCCAAAGGAATTCTCCCACAATACAATCCAGGACATCTCTGAACTATATAAACAAAAAGGAAAAACATAGTATTAATTGGCTGGGACAAATTCATTAAGACATCATCACAATATCTCAGAAGTGTTATATGTAGAAACTGATAGGGCAGGCAAATGTTTGCATCTGTATTTCTAACTTACGAGTTACAAGTATTTTAATACAGACAATCTTTCCTTCACGTGTATGTAACAGCAAACGATAACTTTTTCACATGGATATCAGATGATTCTTTCCTACACAAAACCCCTGGTGTCAGATGAAAACGCCCATGAATTCACCCTGGTATACAATCATACTCTAGTCTATTCCACTACAGTTGAAGCAGCTACAAGTGAAAATTCAATGGACTGAGAAAAAAAACTTTGAGAATATCCGTATATTCGAGATATACTGAAGGGTAAAAATACTTTCAACAAATGTATGTTTGTGAACACTGATGCCGGATTCCACATGCCAGTGAAAGGGTTTTCCAAAAGGGATTAGCAAGTATGTATGATTCATTGTACCAACCATTCAAAAGTTATGGCCAATGTTTAAGTTTTGAAAAGTAGGTGCAAACTCAAAGGTCAAGAGGTCAAAATGTTGGTACCAGTCGAAAGGCTTTCATAAGACATGGGCGAATTACATTGAAAAGTAATGCATTCCATTACCATTACTTCAAGAATTTAGCATTACATTACCATTACCATTACTCTATTTTCTAAAAGTAATGCATTACATTACCATTACTTGGGCCAAGTAATGCATTACCATTACCATTACTTTTTTGTTTTCTATCTCCCCCCCCCCCCTCTCCCACCCCAAATCTCATAAACTGTCTATATCACAAGTAACACATCAATATAGTGTCGTGACTACTATATGATATACATTGTACAACAATTTAGTCTTGGCAGAAGAGAGAGAGAGAGAGAGAGAGAAGAGAGAGAGAGAGAGAGAGAGAGATAGAAGAGAGAGAGAGAGAGAGAGAAGAGAGAGAGGAGAGAGAGGTCCTAAGCTTTTAATAGAAGAGTATGTGCAGAGTCTATATAAACACAGTCTGTTGAACACTGATTTCCAATCCAAGAACACTGTTTATACTATCACTAATGACAGTGAATACCATTATGTACACATACTAATTAAAGTCCCCAAAGGTGTGGTTTAAGCAGATATGATAGTGGACAGAGAAATTATACATGTACTACATCAAATAATTTTAATATAATTAAAGGATTTAAATCTTATGGGAACCAAGATATCACCAAGGCATTGTTAATTTACAGTAAAATACCTCTATCTCGAAGTCCCTCGGACTTCGAAAAAACTCGAGATATCCGTTCGAGATTCCAAATCTCGATCTTCAACATTTTTTTTTGTTGGACGAGGATATTTGATAAATCGGCCGTGTTCGGTGGTAATTGGCGGCGACTTTAAAACGTGCACCGAGTACACAAGCTGTTAACTAATTATCGCAACCCAGTCGTACCTGGAAAGACAGCGGGCAATTATCATTAGTTTCTACAGCCGTGGGCGTGTGAAACGTGATTTGAGAAGCCAGGTATGGTAAGCAGACAGGAAAATGACTGCACTTCGAGATAAACCAAGTGAAATGGGGCACGGACCATGAAACTTCGACATAAGCGGGGTATTCGAGATAACAGTGTGTCGAATATCAGGAGTTTTTTAATCATATATATATAGGGAAAACGGCCGGAGACCGGCCGTCGACTCGACATAAGCGGGGTATTCGAGATAAACCATGTTCGAGATACAGGTATTTTACTGTATCTTCAAATGTACTTGCATATGATTGAGCTCAAGGGTTTGGATTTCTTTATCCATATAAATGTTATTAAAATTGATTTTGAGGATACTAAGAGAGCTGTTGCCCCTTTGAAGAACAAATTGTTGAGTCTGTTAACAGAGTCCAGTTTTTTCCCCACAAGTAATTAATATTAAAGACTATGGACAAATATTTTGACGGTGGTTACATAAGGTAATGAAGTGTAATATACTGTATGTATATTTTGAATTATATAAGTGCTCAATAGTTTTCTTTGTAAGTTTCAATATTATATGGAATAAAAATAAGTGACACCTTATATAAAAAGTGTGTACATCTGTATTTAAAATAACTTCTATTATAAAGTAATTCAATGTAATGCCAAATAATGCTAGCATTACCCAAAATTTTGAAAGTAATGCATTCCATTACATGTAATGCAGTTTTCAGTGCATTACACATTATTAGGCATTACTTATAAAAATGTAATGCATTGCAATGCATTACCATTACACATTACCATTACCCCATGTCTGTAAAGGAACACACATGTGAATTATGAAAGTCCCATCACTTGCCATTCAAAAGATATGCCAATGTAATGTTTTGAAAAGTAGGTCAAACTTCAAGGTCAAGAGGTAAAAAAGTTTGTACCAGTAAGGGAACACACATGTGAAATATGAAAGTCCCATCACTTGCCATTCAAAAGATATGGCCAATGTTAATGTTTTTGAAAAGTAGGTCAAACTTCAAGGTCAAGAGGTAAAAAAATGTTTGTACCAGTAGAAAGGGCTTGTCATAAGGAACACATGTGAAATATGAAAGTCCCATCACTTGCCATTCAAAAGTTAAGGCAAATGCTAAATTTTTTTGAAAAGTAGGTCAAACTTCAATGATCAAGGTCAGGAGGTAAAAAATGTTGGTACAGTAGAAAGCGGTTGTCATAAGGAACACACATGTGTAATGAAAGTCCCACCACTTGCCATTCAAAAGTTATGGCCAATGTTAAGTCTTTGAAAAGTAGGTCCAACTTCAAGGTCAAGGTCAGGTCAAACATTTTGGTACCAGTAGAAGGTTTGTCATAAAACACACATGCGTAATATGAAAGTCCCACCACTTGCCATTCAAAAGTTATGGCCAATGTTAAAGTTTTTGCGGACAAACATACAACGGACAACAGACAGACCAAACGCTATATTGCCTCCAAATCGAAGATTCCGGGGGCATAAAAATAGGTGGCTAGGATTTCCAAATCACTTCAGCATAGCCATGATATTCGAAATATCAGTGTTTGGGATACCAAAGTCCAACTGTAGTACATAGATTTCAAATTATGGGTTTTATGGAAACCCAGAGCAGCTGCCATCATATATAGTCCTTTTCAAATACATCCACTGCCCTAATCAATCACTTAATATAATGAGTCATAATTTAATCAACAGTGTCACATTGCAGATGATATGTTTCAGCTCTTGATGCATTACAACGTACATGCTATTGTTATAAACACAATACACATCCATAACTGTAGAGACATAAGGACAGAGATTATATACAAACATATTGAGTACATATAAATGAAAGAAGGGGTTTGTCTTTCATTTCCAACACAAGTGAAGTAGTTGTGCAGGGTTTTACTTCAATTCACAGTGGAGCTTTGGGTTCTAAATATAAAACATGACGATATATTTTCAAAGGTGACTTCACCAAGTTTGAAACTAGTATTACTACCACTACTAGTCTACTATTGGATACTAAACTTATCACTACCACTACTATATACTACCTGATCACTAGCTGACTAGGCTGAAACCACAGGGTTTGTGACACAATCTGAGCGAACTATAGTGTATATATAGTAATATGGAGTACTCCTATATACTATATACACTATAGTTCGCTCAGATTGTGTCAAAACCCTGTATACTCTATATACTATATACACTATAGTTCGCTCGATTGTGTCAAAACCCTGTGGCTGAAACTGGGCTTTCCCAAACTGTAAGACCATTTTCAAAAAACGATAGATATTGGGCTGAATTTTTACCAAAAAATATACTTTATTTACCTTTCCCAATTGTATCCATCATAAAATGATCAGGATGTTATCAAATTCATGAATTCAATTTCTTATTTCATTTCAACAGCCCTATTTTCACTTCGGTGGAACTCTTCAAAAGAAAAAGGTATGAAAAGTCTTCACTTCCTCTTGCAGTTTTGTTGACGACAGAAAGCTGAGAAGGCGTTTCGTCTGGTTTCAATGATTCGAATGAATCTTTTAGCTGTCTCTTTGATATTTGTCGCGAGTGGCTGTATTTTAGTTGGAGTAATACTAAGTGCTGCCCATGTAGAAAATTCCCAGATTCAAAATGGAGAGCGTCACCTTCATTTTAATGGAGAAAATATCAACTTGTGGTGGTTTGTTCAGGTGATTTGTAATTCCCGTTCACAATTGCATCATGTTGTAAAGATAATATACGTGTACATATTGATAAAACAGTTGTGGAACATTATTTTGGGAAGTATTGTCATCAATATCTAGTTGAAGAAAACCAGATAATAAAAAAAAAATCCTCTTCATTCTGAAAATTTAAGATGACTTTAGGTGTAATTCTCTTTAGCATAGCTTACATGTACATGCATTGCCACTTTTTCTAAAGAGAATAACTAAACTCAGGTCAATATGCAACAGAAATTCTGTTTGAGATGCATAAAATTGTTAAGGTAGATCTCTACACCGTCATATGGCTGACTTCCTTTCAAAACATGGATGAAAATATCACTAACAGGGTTATAAATATGTCATTTTCAAATTTAAATGCCTAGCTGAGTAGCTCAGTAAGTTAGCACAATCTTGCCTTCTGAACTGTAGATCGTGGATTCAATTCCAGCAGGGGTTTTAGATTTTTTTCAAATTGCTTTCTACTTATTAAAAACTGCATTTTTAAAAAAAAAGAAGAGTAAATCCGGGTAATATCATCATGCTTGAGTTTCATATGTCTTTGAATAAANNNACTCAACACATTTTATTTTAGGCCTAACTTGTCTCATATGAGAATACTTTTTATTTAAAAGACATAGATCTATTTAAAAAGTAGTATATTAGATGTTTTTATTTTAAATTTCTAAAACTACTGTTTCCTTCATGTATGAGGGTAATTTTGGCCACTTTTGTGTTCATCACTTGATACATATTTTCCCGGCATACCATACCTATAATTTTATCAATTATATCTTGAGCATGTGTTAAACCCTGTGAATCCTACATCTTGAAATCTTCTGTAATATACTTGGCATAGCGTGGTTATACATTAAAATCCACCATGACGAAATTACCCCATGCATTCCCACATTACCCCTTTTCAATTTACCGGTTGTATTTGTCTTTTACACATAATCATGCTATGCCAAGCATATTACAGACACAGATTTTGCAAGGTTTTGAATATGTTTGATGTAAGTGATAAATTCAGTAGGTATGGAAAATGTTGATATCAAGAGACAAACCCGAAAGTGGCCGAAATATTACCCGCATTGACTCTAGAGTGAATTTGAATTATTTTTTTTCAAAATATTGTTTAACATATTCTCTACTTTTCATCCATGTCAAATTTCTCTGGTGTAGCATTCCACCTTAATGTACAGCAAAAATAATCTCATTCTTTAGGTCTAATTAAAGATTTCCCAGCATTACCATGTGTTCTCTCTCCCTCCCTCTGCCTCTCTCTCGATCTCTTTCACACACATTCACACTCTCACACACACTACCCCATGATTTGTTATATATGAGATTCAACAAACCAGGCATTATGATTTGCGTATGCAGCTATGTCTTCACATATAATGACATGCATAGACTGAGCTCCACTTATATGGACGTAACACAAGATTGAAACATCCCCCACCCAATTCATTTACACTCCAGTTTCCCAATACAATTCTTATTTGTAACATAGTAGAAAACTATTCTTCTTCAATACATTTACATGCCATCACAATATTTAATATACTAATTACTTACTGGAGAAGGCATTCATAAGTTGGTATAACTGTTGTCCTGGCCATATTGTATAAAATTGATGATGATATTTAGAATATGTTTAAACTAAAGCCCCCATCACACCGGACCATGATCTTACCCGACCACCCACGACATCCTTACGATACCACTACGATCTATACGATTGTTCTACGTTCTCCCTACGTGCTACTACGCACAGTACGATGTACCACGCTTACACTGCGCTTACCGCGATGTTCTACGATCTCTCGCGATCGCTTGTCATGTATGCCACTTTTAAGACTGTACGTGTGTCAGTTTAGCTTTGTTTTGCATGAAGACTCATGGATCAGACCATCCTCCTTCAATAGCTTAAATAACCCGTTGGGGTCCGGGTCCGAATGAATACCAGCAACCCGTAATGGTCAGTGACGTCTCCATATAAGTGAAATACATGTATTCTCGAGTGAGACATAAACAATAGATAACCAATCAATCAATTAGCTTTATTGCAAGGGTAACATGCTTGATGATACTTGTACAATTCCTCTTTTTTTTTTTTTTTTTTTTTTTTAGATTCGCCACCATGTTTCTCATAAAATGTGTAGGCATGTGTGACGATGATTATGAATTGTTTGCTACTAATCTCAACAATTATCCGACATCATTCTGAACAACGGTAATTTGAAAGTTTGAAGGCTCAGCCACACTGGATCTTATGTTTTCTGAATCGTGCGAATGATGGCAAAATTTACCGAAGTACGATCAGTCGGCAATGTTTGCTACAATCTCCATCCGCAATCACGTTCTGCGATTTGGTGAAAGATCATCATACAATATAAATAGGTGGTAGACACAGGCATTTGACGTTTTAATATACATGTATTTGAATTTTTTAAAAATATCTTCCCGAAACATTATGATATTAAATATTTAGGCCTAATATTATAATGTTTACGGGAAGATTTTTATAAATCAAATATATCTAAAACGTCAAGTGCCTGTGGTGATAGATATCGTAGGAGTACATTTGGTGGTACGTACATGTATACATTTGCGACTGGTCGTACGACAATGCAAAATCTGCCTGCGACTCGAATCGCAGGTTCAAAGGTTTGAACATTATCATCAATCTTGCTGCGACTGACTTTGCTCTTGTGACAATTAACGAATTTGGTGATTAGTTCTGCGCTCTTTCCACGATTTCCAAATTTAAAAAAAATCTGTCGCAGCTAGATCGTAACCAGGTCGTAAGCTCGGTGTGGACTGGGCCTTAGTAAGATCGTAGTAGGAGCGTTCTAAGAACGCAGAAAGCGTGGTAGCATCGTGGGTGTTCGTATAAGATCGTATAAGTCGTAATGTAATCGTGGTATGTCGTGATGGGAGCGTAGTAGCAGCGATGTGTGATCGTCTACTAAATTAGGGACGATTTTAGTACGACTGTGCCACGACTTCAATACGATAGTACCCGACTCCCTGCTCTCTTCCCACGACCTCACACGCTCCAGTACGCTCTTTTTTGACCACGACTTCACTACGAATGTTTTGAACATGTTCAAAATTTACGTAGCGCGGTCGTGGTCGACCACGACTAGCCACGTTCATACTACGACTCCAAGACTTCACGACGACCATGCTACGATCTGTCACAATTTAGGCAAAAATCAAGGATCGTAGT
>CAJDSM010102999.1:0-11743 GCA_903981925.1 Ostrea lurida
CAACAACAACTTGTCTGTAAGTAACTGCCTCGATTCAAAAACTTATTATACCAGAAACAAAGCTCTTGCGGTATCGAATAAGTTGAGAGACCATACACCACCATATGCAGGTGAATGAGGAATCGATTTGCTAGACAAATAAGGAAGTTTGACGATGGAGAAGGCTGAAATCGGTCCCGTTTGTCATAAAGTTGAGAGTTAGTTTGCCGTTAATGTCAATGCTTCATAAATACCAATACAAGCAGACATGGAAGACTCTGTGGTTCCTTTATTTCTAGGGTCGTTGGGATATATTGAATCGGACATATGAACTGAAATCATGTATGATAGATAATACATTCGTCAATATATCTGAGAATGTTGAATAGGCCACGCTAGACATTCTTCTTTTCGTGTAAAGGGAGGCCGGGGAACCTGATGCTAACCCCGGACCCCACGGGCATAAATTAATGAGGTTTTGCCAGATCGATTCATTGAAATTCACCTGCACAATAAAAAGTAAATCATCTTATTTTATTTATTTTAAATTTATGGTCAGTATGGTCAACCATTTTATTTTTTAAAAAATCATGTTGATACCACCATAAAGTAACTAAAACCCTCTATCGGGACCAATACCCCCCCCCCCCCCCTCAGGGCACACTACATAATAAACACAACAGATTTCTCAGATTAAACAGAAGGTTGTGTAATCAATGGGTAATATCTTGTATATATCATTGTTTAAGAGGGATTGCGGGACAATACATCGAGGCATGTGTTGGTTTGAAAAAAAAAGGCCTAAACCCAACAGTTATTTCATATAATAAATTGTCTAGTATAAGTTCCTGAAAGATGAACATTCCTTTATGTAATCTTGCACGCCATTAAGTTTCATTAAAAATTCCTGCTAGTCGTTAGAGGAACTTTGGCATTTTTCACCAACCTTGGGCCTCAGTGCATTGTCCACAAGTTCCCAAACTTTCAGATTTTTTTTTCATTAAAGAGTAATAAATTGTGAAGTGAAAATATGTTAATTTCTTATAATTATTTCTAAAAGTTACACCTTAATCACTATATACTGAATAATGTCTTGTCCGTAGACATACATTTAATTTCTATAACTTTCCATTTGTATTCTTTCTAGTTTATATTCATTAGATAAAAGTATTACAACTTGTATTTGTTATTATTATTATTTTTAAACCTCAAAATCATACCAAACTGGCTTGCAGAATAAAAACTTCTTTGAAAGTCCTGTCCGTAGACAAATTTCAATGAAAATTTCATAGATTTCCATTGGTTACAATTCTTGAACCATTGATCATAGGATAATAAATATATATCATGTTCTAGATAATTGAAAATCCTATTCAAATTTGAGAATTATACATCTATAAAATGCTAAGACAACTGAAAGGTGGCAACTTTCTTCAAATAGAAAGAAAATGTTGGCAAATATCTATATTTTAATGACGAAAAAATGAATACAGTGTAAATGTGCATTCCATTTTGCTGCTTAATATACCGGTGTTAATTTTAAAACCATCTAAGACTAAAATGAATTAAATTATGGAGTTAAAAAGGTAAATTGTATTTTTTTCCTCTGATTGACAATGTTTAAAATGAAAAAATGTGAAATCCTGTAATTATATTGAAGACAAATATTATTTTCATGAAAAACTTTAATTCTAATGATTTTAAAGAATCTGAAAAATACCCCATGTGAAACATAAAATGTACATCTGATTGTGGCACACCCGAATGGCTATGAAACACATCAGAGAGCATTTGACTCAATGGTAGGTCATATTGGTAAACTAAATTGTTATAACGACCATAGAATCTACGAAATATATTCTATTATATATATATTTCATTATCATCTTAGAAAATTGAGCGTTCTTCCGGGTCTTTTTATCTATTCTTCATTACATTTTCATATTGCATTAAATCACAAAGATGTTTGGGCTATAGAACGTCTTATTTGTGGACAATTTTTTAATTACCATTTATCCAATTGTGAATACAAAAAGGCGAAGTTAACATTGTGTCAAACGTAATCATAATCCCAAAAAAACATATACAAAATCGAGTGTATGGCAACACGGACCTCCGACAAAAGCGAAGGTAGGATCAGGTGCCATGGAGGAGTAAGCATCCTCTGATCACAAAAATAAAAAAATGAGTACTTTTTTCATAGTTAATTAATGCTTCGTATAAGCTGTGCTTAAGCAAGCCATTANNNNAATGAGTACTTTTTGAAAGTTAATTAATGTTTCGTATAAGCTGTGCTTAAGCAAGCCATTAGACAGAAATATATGATATTAGTTTTGGTGCACCAAATGTGACACATTTAAAAAAGTGATTTCTCATTAGCAATGCGTGAAGCCTAAGTTTGAAAAGTCAATGAGATAAAATTTAATGCAATGAGTCACCTTAAACTAGTAAAGATAGAACTTGAAATTGCGTCAAATGGAATCTGACTTGTTTCATGTTAGTCATTAAAAATGGACTATCCAATTTAACTGATCAAGATATATGTTTCAGATCAGGTGTAATAAGTCAACAAAGGATGTTTTCTCCCCTTAAGAACCTGAATGATCCTACCTACATCCGAAGATTCGCGATTGCCGAACTCTTCATTGTGTGTTCCATGAAGGAGTTTATTAGGTTGTTATCTATTAGTCACCGTTCTCCATCCTCTCTTATTTAACATCTTGACATTTTATCCTGATTTTTTTAGAATTTATTTTCGACGACGTCAGGTGAATGTGGACATTCAAACTGTCATTTGTACTCTGACCTGAGCAATTCACTTGTTTGCTGAATACTCTCGGATGCAAAATACACGAAATATATCATATATATCAATAGGAAATGAATAAAAGCATATAAAATGGCGACGTTTCAATGTATCAAACGTAATCATAGTCCCAAAAACACATACAGAATTGAATATAGGACATATGATTTTACAGAGTCGTATAAACGACGCACTTATGAGGGTAAAGTTGATGAGATAAATAACGTAACATAGCAAACCTGCAATTACGATTCCATGGTCCGACTTAAGAATATCTTTCTTCCTTTTGAATGTAGATTCCTTATACTTCGGATTAGCTCTTTCCAGACAATCTCTCAGACTTTTGTCGAAGTCTTCGCTTTCAAGAATCATCATTAGATTGTCGAACATAGCAACTATTTTCCCTTTTGTGGATTTTCTGAGCGACGCGCTCATTTCACTGGAAAGTAATGATGGATATTTGACGTGTTATGCTGTGATAAATTATGGTTTATGTAAGTTGGAAGTTTTGAAAATAAGAATAAATAAGATATATCAGTAGATATAGATGTGTATGTAGCAGCACACATTATCAAAAGGAAGACAAACACGTACAAGTTTCTTTAATTACATCATAAGACGTCTTAATTAGTTCTGGGCAACTGATAATACTACTTGTATACCTATAATTACTTTATTGATATAATATTTCTTTTTCATCCTGTTGAGAATGTTTCACTCATATCGGAACATCACAATTACCGGTGAAGGGCTGCAAATTTANATCATATCGGAACATCACAATTACCGGTGAAAGGCTGCAAATTTATATACCTATTCTTAGCTTTTAACACTGAGGGTTCTTTTGCGTGCCACAGCTGCTCCGCCACAACCTCCGTTCTAAAGATCATATCCGAAAGACCCGTAATTCTCACTGCTAGATGCATAGCTATTACCGAAGGAGCAACCTTTGTCAACGTGTAAGGTTTGTTGCGGCCGTTCTGAGCACTGATCCAACTAATGAACTCCTGATCACGATGCAAGAGCTTTGCTACTGAGCCACCGTGACCGGTGACTTTAAAAATAAAGGTTGATCACCCATAAACATTATTTTTTAAAAAAATTTTAATTACATCAATAAATTCCTTTACTGCCTCTGATTATTATTGTACTATGTTTTTGCTATTCATTCAGTTGCTATGTTCTATGTTGCTAGCTTGAAATACGGATATGTATTTAATTGCAGTGGTAAAAAATTCATATCAAAATTAAGGATTATCTCCCTCAGGCATAGCTCGATCTGATCCTTCGAAGTTTTTGGCCCCAATCGTTTGGCACTACATTGATCACTTTTACAGAGTTTTGATTTCATGTTTCGGATTTCCCACATTTCGTTTTGAGCATCACTGAAGAGACATAATTTGTCAAAATACGCATCTTGTACATAAAAATTAGTATCGTATATGATTTATGATATGAAACTATTTACTAAATTTTGTAAAATTGATAACTCCTGTGCTAGTCCCTTGAGCACGGAATATATGACCCCAATGGATATGGATGAAGAATTTATTTTTCTTTTCCGTTCTTTGCATTCATAAGAAATAAACCAGAATCATAATTATAGTGTTTGTAATGTCCTCTATAAATGAAAAAATCATGGGTCATGGTTTCAGGCTTTCGGTCGGTTTAGAGTGTTTAGTGGGGAGGGGGGGTGTCATAATAATTTGTATGTTTAACATTCAATATTCTNTTTTGTATAAATGAAAAAAAAAATCATGGGTCGTGGTTTCAGGCTTTCGGTCAGTTTAGAGTGTTTATTGGGGAGGGGGGTGTCAGAATAATTTGTATGTTTAACATTCAATATTCTATACCTACTTCTCTAATTGGATATATCTCGTATCCAGATCTGAAAGATCATAAATCATTGCACAAAAGACTCCATATTGAGACATTTTGAAAAGATTTCTATGTATATGAGCCGTCTTTTATTATATTATAAAAGTTGTGTTTGAAGAGGTCTAAAGATGTTTGCAAAATTAAATTTGTAATTTCAACAATTTAAAGGTAGTTCGCATGGTTGTCATGGCAAGAACAAAAGTTTACCATAGATTGACACTTTGTTACTTCGCCATTTTATAGTGAATATGCAATAGATAAACTTAAATTTATTTATGCGCATAAATACTTGTAATATGACTTCCTTTTCTTTACCAAATCAAATGACTTAGCAGATTTCTTGTATTGTTTTGATTTAACATCAACACGCAAGTGAACATCAATTCTCCCGATCTTACACTGAGCTGAAATATTCATAAGCCACGGCATTGTGAAAATGATTTGTCATTATATTCCTCTTCATAAGATGTCTTTATGTTATGGAAATATAAAAAAGAAAAAAGAGGCCCATGGGCCACATCGCTCAACTGAGTGACCTTGGCCCTGGTTTAGCAGTGGTGATTTTAAAAAGAAATGTCATCAATCTTTATTACTTTGAAAATCCCCACCCCAATTTGTTTCCAAAGGGCATAAGGCCAAATCTGGTCTATGCTATATCAGGAAGTTTTTAGGTAAATGTTGTTTCTTCTGGTCCAATGATTCCTGAGAAGACTTTTAAAGCCTTTCCCCTATACATACGCACGTAAAACTTTGATCCCCTATTGTGGCCCACCATACAGCCGGGTGTTATAATTTGGACAAACGTGAATCGCCATTATATCAGGACGTTTTCATATAAATTTAATTTTTTTTTCTGGCCGATTGATTATTGTGGAGATGTTTAAAGATTTTCCCTATGTATATAAGCATGCAAAACCTTTATCCCCTATTATGGTCCCACAGTAACCCTGTGGGGTCATGATTTGATCGAACTTGAATATCAACTACATCAGAAAGCTTTCATAAAATGTTCAACTTTTCTGGTTTAGTGTTTCTTTGAGAAATTTTTTGCTACACATTCACATGTAAAACTTTAATCCCCCGTTGTGGCCCCATCGTACCCCTATGGTTTGCACAAACTTGAATCTCCACTATATTGGGAATCTTTTATATAATTTTCAGCTTTTCTGGCCCAATGGTTCGTGAGACGAATATTTTTAAAATTCTTCCTTTATATATACGCATGTAAAAATTTAATCTCCTATTGTGGCCCCATCGTACCTCCATGGATCGTGATTTGAACAAACTTATTTCTCCACTATATCATAAAGTTTCCATTGAAATGTATGCTATGCGTAAGAGGATTTTTTAAAGCAAGGCCAACTATTAACAAAAAAGTTGATATTGCAGGGTTATAACGAATCTCGTTTAAAGTCATAATTTCGCAAATTCTATGGTCGCTATAATGACCTTGTTTGCGACTACAAACTAAGTATCACTGAGTGATATTATGACTGCTTTGTTTCATACTCTTTGTTACACTGTCATTTCCCTACTAGATTTGACTATGGCCAATCCCGTTTACTTTTTTTCGACTAAGGGTTTCATGGCGGGTGTGACCAGTCAGCTTACTCCCCCATGGCACCTGATCCTACCTTCGCTTTCGTAGGAGGTCGGTGTTGTCCTACACTCGATTTTGTATTTATGATTTGGGACTATGATTACGTTTAACACATTGTTTACTTCGTCAATTTATATTTAAGCTTTTTTGGCCCAGTGGTTCTTGAGAAGATTTTTTAAAGATTTCCCTATATATTCACATGTAAAATTTTGATTTCCTAATGTGGCCCCATTGTACCCCTGGGGGTGATGATTTGAACAAACTTGATTTTTCACTATATCAGGGAGTTTTTTATGTAATTATCAGTTTTTCTAGCCCAGTGGTTCTTGAGAAGAATATTTTTAAAAGACCCTCCCACCTATTTTGCATTTGTGTGAGTATCTCCCCTTTGAAAGAGGTCAGGTCCTTTATTTGAAAAAAGTTGATACCACTCTACCAAAGGATTATTTGTGCCAAGTTTGGTTAAATTAGACCGAGTTGTTCTAGAGAAGTCGAAGTGAAAAGTTAACAGACAGACGACGGACAAAAGCCGATCAAAAAGGTTCACTTGAGCCTTCGGCTCTAGTGTGCTAAAAATATGGCAACTGTGTATCACCCTCTGCCTGATCCATACTTGGAGTTTATTCATAGGTTAGTATATGTATTACCTTGGCTCCCATAGATCTAAAGGATTAAGTTTCGTTTCCATTGATGGAGCAATTTGTGCTTTTTCATTGGTTCCATCATTCTGATGTATTGATCGTTCTCCATTTCTTCAATATTTGGAAACCTAAATACAATAAAAGGTCATGAGCACACACATTGTCTTAAATCATTAAAATCGATGTTGGTTCTTCCTTCATTAAAATTCTAACTATTGTCAACAAACACGTATGGTTTTAAGTAAAATTGTATAGACGATATATTATGGGAAAGGGCATCCTATGTATAAGAACTTGTACCCAATGCTTTTAACACTATTGTCGAAGAAATATGTTCAATTCTATTCAATTTAGACAATATCTTACAAAGCATGCCAATTTAAACTGAAAATACTCCGATATATTTAAGGAAGTTGGCGTCTGAGCTTTTGAGTATAAATGTGCAGAACGCTATGTAATTGTAGAAACAATATTCTATTAACAAAAATTATGTGAATTGGATATGGCAGCAGGCATTGCCTATGCAGGACGCTATAACTAAGTACATATACTTATTTGCTCAATACTAACCCCTTTGGTGCAAGCATATTACACATCAACAACTGAACTATGTTCAATCCAAAGAATTTGACCAGTTCTGATTTTGAAGGGGTTTGGTAAGGACTATATTTTGTGGCGGAGATATGTCAGATTCTGTGTGTCCCTTTATATCGATGTTCTTCGGGAATACTATCAAAGTGACATAATGTGCGCAAAATTAATGATTGTTAATTGATAGCACATCATCGTATAACCTATTTTTAAGGTTGAAAGACACGGCAAGTTTTTTTTTGTTTTTTATCTCGTTAACAAGTTTTTGTACAATCTGCTTCATATGAATATAAAAATAAGTCTGCCACATAAGGGGGCACAATTAGTACCCACAGGAATACAAGATGATTGTTGGAAGAAACCTGGTCCTCCAAAAGACTACATGATATTACCTATAAGAAAGCCAATCATGTTCTTAATATCTACTATCAGGGTACTTGTGAGGGCAATCAAAGTGTTTTTTTTTTTTAAAAAAAACAAAAAAACAACACAAAATATGTATATTGTTGTTCCCAACCGATTAGAAATTCGAATTTTCGGTGCCAATTCTTTGTTTAAACAAGCAATTATCTATAGTCGGAAAAACCCTGGATTTTAAATTTATCGTGAGGAATGTGTTGTATAAAGTATGGTTAATCGTACGTTTGTGCAAGTCAATTTTAGAAAATTCGTGTGATTTAAGTTATACAAACGCTCTTTAGAGTTTTTTATAAATCCCACATCTGAATGACACCACTTCTGGAATATGTAGTGGGACAGTAATCTGAAATGTGACTCTTTAAACAGCTGCTTGGTTATGTTTAGTGTTAGTACGTAAGTATAGAGGCTCATTTACTGGAACCCAGCGATGAATCTTGTTTGTAAGGGTTTTTCATGCAATTTTAGGAATTCCAATAAAGGTATGGTAATTCAAATTGGATTGCGAGTCTTTGAAATGTTGAACATATTCAAAACAAAAGGTGATTTTTAAGAATATTCCTACAAAATATGTGAAGTAAATGTGTTAAACCCCCGGTAATTTAAATTTGTGAAATTGCTTGGAGTATAAGTAGGAGGGTTCCCAGATGTTGAGGTAAATCCTAGTTCATTTAACAATTATAGTAGTAGTACTTTTACAAACAAAAGCAAATGTTGTTACTATACTTTATCAGCTGGGACTAGTAAACAATTTTTCATGTTAGTCTATGTAACTTTTATCATGTAAATTCCGGCTTCTAAAAACCGAGGGATAATAGTACGCAATTGTCCCGTAAATGTTTGCAATACGGGATTTTAATAATCTTTTGAAATAGTTTGATCCAGTTCAGAGTTGTCAAGTTAAGGAAATAGGCCAATGCACAGGTATTGGTACTCCCTATGGAGTATTGCTTCCCTTGTTGTTTTCCCATAGTCTACAAGTTTTTAGCGAAAATTTATAGCTTATTTGATTTTACTTGAATACTTGAATTATTGCCAATTACTGTAGGGTGAAAATTGCTATAAATGATAATTCTAAACTTTGGCAAATTCCTGATTTGTCAATAAACATCTACTTTTACAAATGCAATCATCTCTGGGTATAATGCTTCTGTGTATTTTCACAACAATGTGAGATAATTTCTGACAGGATTCACAAATTACTTTTATCAATATCCATGGAACATATGATGATCATTGCGAAACATGGATGATTAATATGAAAGATTTATTTCTCTAATCATAGATGATTTGAAGTTAAATCGTTGCCATGACATTGATTTAAAAAAAAAAAAAAAGTGGTTTCAGTTGCGTGAGGTCGAAGTTGAGTCAGATTTGAAAGTTCGATCATTGTATTTAGATTAATTAGCAATCTGAGTATTGTTATAACATTTTGCAATATATCATTACATTTAGTTTACTCATATGACTATCATTCGGAGTCAAATGCTGTCTGATTGTGTTTCATAACATTGTTAGCCGTTTTCACACTGATTTGACTCGGACTGTTCCGTGTTACCTGATCAAGACTAGGCTCACGGCGGGAGTGACCGGGCAATAGGGGTCTGCTTACCCTCCTAGGCAACTTGTCCACCTCTGGGTGTGGTCCAGGGGTCCGTTGATTGCCCAGCTCTTTTTTTTTTGTATTCTATTTTAGACGTTTTACGAGAATTGATCACTGTTCGTTATTTTGGCCTTTTACATGCATATCATATATATACCTTTCAACGTTATCTTCACTACTGGGAGCGCATAAAATGTACTGAAGTGTATTTTTTACTCGATACTGCTGAAATATAAATTGTGATATGTGTGCTGTTGGGTGCTGATAATTACTGATAAGTACTGTGAAAGTACTGTGGGTGCTGATAATTGCTTGATATTTACGTGCTGGTTTTTAACTGTGGGTATGAATATTTACTGATAAAGTACTGTGAAGTACTGTGGGTACTGATAATATGAATAATAGTGCTGAATATCTGCTGAGGCTTATCGCTCGCCCTGCGATCGATTGCTTACTCTCTTCAAAATTTCGCAAGCCTTCGTTTTGTCGATGGTCCGTGTTGTCTTACATCACTTTGTTTATAAGTTATTGGTGATTATCTTCATTTTACACATTGTTTAACAACATCCCAAAATGTCAGAGCCTAGTATTTGTATATAGTGATATGCAGGTAATTTTCCCGTGAGTCCATGCAATATGTCTTAGGTATTTAAGACTCGACAATACACCTTTTAACACCCTTTTCTATGTTTTTACCAGCTCTTTAGAAATCCAGTCGAGATGAATCCTCAACATCGTTTGGAGAGCAACGAAACAGTACACTTCATCATTATCATCATAATCATGAAATTCAATGTTATTTGTCATTTTTCTTGTCTTTATGCTTTCATGTTTCTTGGATCAAAATGTAACTAACCGTGTTTCAATACTAGGTGTGAATAACCTCTGATAGAGAGAGAGAGAGAACCAACGTTTTTTCAAATTTTTACAATGATATTAAGAAATCTAAGATGCCTAGGCCCTGAGATTTGGAGTGATTGTCATTTTTTTTTTTGCTGAAGGAATTTGTGATTTCTACATTGAAGGATAACTCCATGCAGTTAAAAAAATATCAGTTCCGTGTTTGTTTGTTCGAACCTACTGTGTTTAAACAAGAATGTTTGGCACTTAAAAAATTTACTTAATATTTATTCTTGTAAGGCTTAAAATAAAATATTGTTTGTTTCCCAACTCGACGACCCTGAAAAAATCGCTGCAACCGAAGAATTTTAAAAGCAAATTCAAGCGTGATTTTTTTTTATCGAAATCTTAAGTGGTGCTCCAATGAAAAGGGGAGAGTCCAAATACGAGAAGACTGCTTTTCATCAAAAGCACTTTTGAACAATCATGTATAGGCCAAAACCTTTGCGAGTTTATCTGCTAAACGGAAATGAACACTTGATTCGCCCTATGAGACCCTTTGATGTTCTATATATGCTGGTGTTTATTTCCTTTTTACACATACCAAAAAAATAATTTAAGCCCACCTCCAAATATGAAAATAGTTTACCTACCTACCTACCACATCCAACCGATAGGGTCGGGTTTGGGAAACATAATTATCTATTTTGGCCTAAACTTCATGTTGTATGTAGGTGTAACAAAATATTGGAACCAAATCAACCATTAATGAAATAATACATAATGATATTGTCTAACAATGTGATTATATTACAAGGATTTAATACTTATAATAAAACAAATAATGACCTTTTGTCACTTGATATACGAACATAGTCGATAAAAATAATCGATTTTAATAGTTTAAATAACGAACACGGGTGATGTCAACTCGAAAATTCACCTAATAATTAAAGTTTTGTCTTATTACACATGCAAGTTTTAAAACTTGGATGAATTAGATCAAGTTTTAATTAATTGGTAAAATATTGTTTTTGCCAGCAAATTTCGAGTAATCAAATAGAACATTTTAAAAGAATGTTTCTGATTTGGATAAAATGATATAAAGACATACTTGAACTAGATCAATTCTCACTACTTGTACCATGGGTTTTAAATTGTAATGTTTACGAATTGGGGTATAATACTCGTACTTACTCCTCCTATGCAGCCTGATTCCCACCCTCTGTGTGTCCAGGGGTCCGGTTTGCCCATAATCTTTGTTTTTTTGTATTCTATTAGGACTTACGAGATTGACACTGTTTCGTTATTTTTTGCCTTTACATTGAATGAAATAGAAGCTGTAAAAATCATGCATGTTTAGAAGTTTTGATTAATCATCCTTCCGC
>CAJDSM010103015.1:0-11612 GCA_903981925.1 Ostrea lurida
TTTCAAATTCCAAAAATTAGTGAATGGGTTTTGTAGAACAAACAAATTTGCAGCATAACCGCGCTTCAACTTGATGGTGATTCATAATTATCAAATATTCCATCGATCAGACTGTTCATATCCACCTTCATCCCCTTCTTCATCAGTTCCATTTCCCTTCTTCATCACCAGAAGCACACAGTATAAAGGCAAAGATAAACGAACAGTGATCTTGTCAATGAGTTCCTGTGGCACAATAGCACCACTTGCCCATTCTATTCAAACTCCTCTTGTACCAACTGTCCATTCATGTCTCTTCTAAGTCTGGAGGAGATCTAACTGCTCTCATCAGCATAAGCCCAAATGTAACAACTGATAGTTTAAACAACATCGCGAGGCTGTTGGATATTGTAATTGTGTATTGTACCACAGCGCGATAATGCCTTTGTGCAATTTCTTAAGTCATTTCGATAGAGCCAGTCGTTGACCACTGTTGTTGAAAATGGTAGGAACGCTGTGAGAATGTAGATATTAAAGCTTATTATAAAAGTTAGGCCAAAACTAAGTGATTCGGTTATGCAGAGTTTTACTTATTGGGAAGAAGTTAATGGCCTTGGGACAGTTCATAGGTGGAGAAAGAAATTTCTGAACTGGGCACGGAGTCATGCGCGTTCGAAAACATAGGCAAAATCTGATGGACCTTGTGAACTGTAGCAAGCAATGCAAAAGTCGGGGAAATAATTGAAAGTAGGCAGATCTATATTCGTGATAATGCTAAAAGCTTGTTGGCAAATCGCTTCCGTGGGTGCATTTCATTTTTGAAGCACTATATTTGAAAGTAAAAAATGATTTTGCAGATGCAGTACCACATATATTGACAGATGACCAAATACGGGTACGAGTACAATCCGCAAGCAATTTCTGAAATGTTCCTATATTCAATTAAAGACAATTTGCAAACATTGTTGCGGTGAACGAAACATGAGTTTTACTATTTTGAACCAATAAGAAAAAATTTGGAAGCAATAATGGCTAATTAAACACGATTGAAGACCTGTAGTTGCCAAAGATCCGTAAGCAACAAAGAAAGTTCTTTTTACTGCATACCTTCTAAATGTGATGGTATAGCCTTACAAATTTCGATTGCCTATAAGGGCAAAACGTGTTACCGGTCGGTTTATTACCAATATGCTATTACCAAAAAAGCTCTTGACGTTACTAGCATAAACTACATCTAGATCTGTCGGCATTAGAGCATGTTCGTCTTAACTTTTTGATTAATGCTGATCACATTAACATCTGAGCTGGTTGAAGCAATTTTTGAACGTTGGAGAAAGGGTACCGTCTCTTGCCACACCCATTATTACTCGCCAGATCTAGCCTTATACAACTTTTTCCTTTTTCCAAAACTTAAGCAGTTTCTCTGGTCGTTCTCTACATCTCCTATTGATCATTGGACAATTAAGCCCTTAAAATTGGCTCAGTCATGCAGCTCAGAGACTACCAAATCAGAGTGAAGCGAAAGTTAAGCATGCATTCTCTTTAATTTTCTTCTTTAGTACGCTTGAACATACTTACCAATTGTATTAGATATTGAGAGAATATTACTTAGTGATTCATTATAGTTCTTGTTACTGTGTTAATTTTGAAAAGTAACACTTTTGGCAGCCATCGTGGCTATGTATTTTTATATGCAGAGTATAGAATTTTATTCATTTATTGCAATAAAAACATATTTGTTCAAACGTGTTACTACAATTGATTTATCGGGATTCAAGTCTTATTAGTTCTTGGGAACTTTCATCAAATTTAGCTGAGACGCATGCAACCTTTCTAAAAATCAGAGTTCTTTAAAAATCCTATGAGAACCCTGCATACCCTAATATAAGTAACAACAGAAACCTGACATGTATCATAATTGTCTCTTAAATTAATCAAATTAATCTAATTTAATTAATCAAATTAATTAATAGAAATAATTTATTATTAATTCTGATTTTGTCTTTCAGTTTATTAAAAATTTAAACCTGAAATAAATTGTGTGATATTAATGCAATGATGTAACAAGCTATTAAATTTAATGAATGCCGTTGTAATGAGTGTTTCCACTTTGAAGGGGAAAAAAGTTTTTTTTTTTACCAAATATCGTTTAAAATGCAAATATTAAATGAAATGATGGATTATTTCATACCCAAAGCCATTACCCAAAAAAATTGAACAATTCGTTTTGAATCACAAAAATTGCAATATTAGAAAAAATACTTTGAGGTTTTCATGCATTTTCACAAAATCGGATCCCCCCAGCCCCCCCAAATAGCCAAGAAAATAAAATTTGTTGCTGTTTGAGGTGTCTGTTTTGATAAGTTTTATGACATTTATTGATACTAGTCATATGTTTAAGACAAACAAACCAAAATAAAGATACTTAAGATTTATTACAGTTTTTCCAAATTTCAGCGATTTTTTGATTAAAATCTTAAGATTTTACCCCAAAACTCCTTAACGCCCCAACAGCCAGAGTGCAAACATGGCTCATTTTGTAGACATTTGTTATAAGCTTTCAGAAAATCAATACCCTTCAAAATTCCCCCCCCCCCCGGGGGGCGGGAACAGGGTACAGGGGTTATTGGCAGCTCAAGGTCTAGTCGGATCACGTTGAGTTGACAGGAGCGGATCATCAGATGAAACGAGACACTAAGCGTCGAGATCCGCGCATGTCAACAAGACGTGGTACAACTCTTTGGATAAAGTTACTGTAGTAGTGATAAATTCATTATCCTTACGTATCTTTAAATCGTTCATAAGATGATAGATATTTTCCTAATTTATCAAAAACACAAACATACAGTGAACTTATTTTTTACGCAGGTAATTTGTTTCTGACGCGGTCCATATTTTCCACAAAAAATGTTGCGTGGATGCATTAGTCTATCTATTTCAAGAGTGGGTGTAACTCAGTGTGGATGATCCGCACAGTGTGAATTTTACAGTATCAAAACACGAATTATTAATGGGTATATAATTAAAGTGATTTCATTTGAAAATTGCCCCGGTAGTAATGATTACGGAATTAAAAAAAGGGAAAAAGATATCCACAAAATGAACGCGAACAGTACTTTGTTTATTGAAAATAATATGAGGCATGTACAATATCAGCAGTACATACAGTTGAACTTCGATATCTCGAACACTGATATATCGAATACCATGGTTATGTCGAACTGATTTGGAGGTCCCAACCACCTATTTTCTTAGTATTTTACCCTCGATATCTCGAATCCACGGGTATCTTGAACTTTTTTCTTGGTCCCACCGGGTTCAAGATAACGAGGTTCAACTGTATTTATTATGTAGATAAATTAGTTGGTATTATCTGTGGTCACATCTCTATATCAGGCTATGCTAGTTCCTGCAAAGCATAGCAGTGAAATATGTCAGACGTGGTGGTTTTCAAATGTTAATTCCGCAATGTGCAATGGCAACTGAGGGCTTCTTCTCTAGTTACGGGCTGCTCGGACCAAAAGTGTTCCTACTGCCACTACAAAACAAAAATATACTGACCAAAAGTGTTCCTACTGCCAATACAAAACATAAAAATAAACTGACCAAAAGTGTTCCTATTGCCACTACAAAATATAAAGATAAACTGACCACTACAAAACATAAAAATAAACTGACCAAAAGTATTTCTACTGCTACTACAAAACATAAAGATAAACTGACGAAAAGTGTTCCTACTACCACTACAAAGCATAAAAATAAACTGACCAGCGTGAGATATATATCGTCTATCAGTGAACGTTCAGCAAGTACAAAAAGCACACCCATACCTTGGAAAATAGAGGGATGATTCGCCATCCGTTAACCATTCTTATCGTCGTTCTACTATTTATTAAAGTAATACTTACTGGCTCCGATAGCTTTTCCAGCATCACTTTTCACGAAATGTTTCACATTGTCCATGAAAGTAGGTTCTTCATAGGGCATGAACATTGGTGGGTAATTCGGTCTGTAGAAGGGAGCATGGGGAACACCGTATCTGATTCCAGGCGCATCAAAACCGGCTCCACTGAATCCAAATCCGCCATTATGACCATTGTAAAAGGTGTGAACATGAGACGGTGGCGTTATTATCGTTATATGCGGTGTCTGTTGTTGCATTTGGACATGTTGCAGTCGCTGATCCGAAAATCCAGGTCCATACTGCATTTGATCCGGTAATCTTGGCTGGTACGGCGGAATACCTTGTTGTTGCTGTTGTGCTAGTTGATTGTAATGGCTATTCAAGAGATGCGAATTATAATCCGCACTTGGTTGATAACTTGGTTCCCATGGATGAAACTCTTCAAAGTTATGGGAAACCATCTGTTGTGGTCTAATTCCAAAGTTCCCGTTTTGTCCCAAAACACAGGATGCCGATAAAATGAATGTTAGAATTGCAACGATTCCGTACATTGTGAATGCTATTTGATTAACTGTCTGTACTAGGAAGATTTGGAAAATCACATTATTATATAGTTCTAATTCCGCTTAGGTGTAAAAATGAGGATCGCTCCTGTTATATAACACCCGCTGATCCCACTCTCAGTCGTGTACGTAACATTTTGCCTCTGGACAACACTTTACATTTCGCGGACGTGACATTATTGCGTCATTTATATAATAATCGCATATGGTAGCTAGGGTCTAATATATTGCGATTTAATACAAGGGTAATTAACAATTCCGGAAAATATTGCGGCCGAGCAAACCAACCCGGATACTAGAATTTTATTATCTTTCTTTGGAAATCTATGTTTAGATCGCTGAAGACAGGATATAAAATTCGCATCTGGATAATTATCGCATAGGTAGCTAGTCTAATATTATTGCGAATTTTTATACCAAGGGTATCTACAATCTTCCGGGAAATATTGCCGCCGAGCAAAACCAACCCCGGATACTAGGAATTTTTTATTATCTTTCTCTTTGGAAATCTAATGTTTTAATCGCTGAGACAGGAATAAAATTTCGTCTCTCCGTAAATATTACTTGATAACTTAAAAAATTAATTATATAATTTTCGCCTCCCCCCCCCAAGCCCTTAATATTTTTCTTTAAGAACAATACTGCATCTTTGATTTTTTAAGCTCTTGGATTTCTCTATATACCATTCGTCGCGGTGATCCGTTTGCTGGCGCTGTTTCGTCACACCCCTACTCAATGGAAGAGTGTCACCATCTGGAAACAAATTCGGTATGTGATATTCCAACTGTCTATGATGATTTGTCCAATACGTTATGCAGTTGACTAAACTACCATGAGACCTGGTGATGGACACCAGTCTCTCCTGTATATTATTGTAGGAACATTTGTTGACTCTTGACATTTTAATTGATTATCTGTCCAATTTAGTGCTTGAATTTGTTTTTTTCGTGGACGGCTTGTGCTTTTGCGATCCCCATTGCAACAAGAAGCCTCTTGAATGGGCCCGTCACATTTTGCTGAATTTGATGATTGCGTTGACGTGGTGCTAATGCACATTAAAGCCTCCTTGATGGGGCCCGTCACATATTGTGATTTGGTATTTCGTTTGACCTTGTGCTAATGCACATTAAGCCTTTGGTGGGCCGTCACATATTGTGATTTGTTATTTTCGTGACGCTTGCGTGCATTTGCGATAATAACCCATTGCACAATAAGCCTCTTGATGGCCGTCACTTTTGTTTGGATTTTGTTTGCGAGCGGCCCTATGCAATCGTTAGCCTCAAATTGCTCATTTTACTTCAGACCGCGGCCAGTAACACCATTAAAGTATAATTCTAAAATCATTCAGATGTGTTTTTTATTCATACATCTTGGATAATACACATCGATGAAGTAATGAAATCACATGATTCTGTATAAAACTTGTAAATATGAATAATCCGCAAATACTGAAGTTTTAAATTTTGGTCGATGTTTGGAAAAGTGCATCGCTAGGGCACATGATATGTCCGTCTGGAACTACGTGTAAATAGTGGATATCTACGATTGCAAACTCGCAGTCACAGGTCACTGTGACCTACGATAGAGCCACAACATACCGTTATCCCAATATGCATCTAATGACAAGATTCAACATTCGAAATCCCTGTTCTTGTTGTTCTCAAGTATTAATCGTACTTTTTTCGAACGCCGAGAACACGTGCATGCGGACATATCCAAAAGCCGAGAACGCATGGAAACATGGCGGAGCAGACTAAATATAAACAATAAAATGCTTTCTTTGTAGGAGGGAGGATGTTTCCGATAGTTATTCCACGGGCGCTCCTTCTACGTTGAAATCCTAAATTCGCGCCCATGTGTTTTATGCTTCTTATTTGCTTTTAGAGGCGTAAGCTTGAATTGAATTCTAAACATAGTTTCATGCAGATATAATTATCTTTTGAATGTCAAAGACAGTGCAGAAATCAAATCATGCGTCTAAGTAATCAAATATGAAAAGGCATACTCTGGAATTCTGTCACATGATGATGGCGATACCATTTCCTGGATGGCGTATACTGAATGCCAATCAGATTTGCAGGTTGAGATTTTACATTAAACATAAGTCAAAATATATCTCTAAATCAATACTTTTGACAGCTGCAGCATATCAAACAAGAAATAATTTGTTTTTGATTTATGTCATTTATGCTAATCATTATTCTGGAAACCTCATAATGAATCGCTGTCTTCTTTTTACATAATTGCCATTTCGGGGAGTTTTGTTGTAAAATTCGTATAAAAATCGTAAATTCATAATATTCGTTGCATAACTGGATAACAAAATGAAATGGTATTGATTTTTATAGATATGTCTTTTTATGTTATAACTCTTGTCTAAAGATCTTTTATTCAGGAATGTTTACACATATTATTAAATCAGTTTTCGAAAAACTAAACAAAGACTCCGCGCTCTCACCGTAGCACTATCAAAAACAATCAAAATAGATCGCCGCACTCCTGCGCCCGATAATAAACACCTTGAAGGGTGTGTAGACTAAACAAATTGAGCGGGATGGACATAAGTGGTAAACTCCCGTGGTCGTTAACTGTGAAGAGTCCTGTGTAGGTAAGACCCTCATGAAAACACTCCATTAGTACAATTTAATTAAAGATAAACATATCGCGGCCCTTTATTTCAAAATTAATGTAGACTTATGGCATTTTGGATGTTACGCCAACACATGGCATTGTTCTACAGCATACACGTATATTATATATACTTAACACATTTAGGAAGAAACTAACTTTTCTTCTCAAACCTCTATACGGAGTTTTTTAATATTATACACTTATTGCAACGCTGGCTGTGAGTGGAATGCTCTTTTCATTCAACCCGAGGGCAGGAACTATTCCCCGAGGGCTTGCCGAGGGGATAGGTTCCTGTCAAGGGTTGAACTCAAAGGAGCTATTTGCCAAAGTCACAGCCAGTGATATAAGTGTTTTATTATATGATGTCTATATGTATAGTTCTCATTGTTGGGAAAAGAAGCTACTATATTTTTAAATTCAGTTAACACTTAATTATTTTAACATTATCAACGGATGTTCTCTTCAAGAACTGGTTTTCGTGAAGTCCACACTAATTACGCTTTCCCTTGCATAGAAGATGTACCGTCGGTTTTTGCCAGTATCAAGCACACTAAAACTTCTTTATTTGAGAAGAACATCGACCGATCTCCATTGAAAGTATTTCTCTATTTCTCAATATTATGAGGTTTTTCCATATCTTTCCGCTAAATAGTCTCCAAAAAGACCACTTTTAACAAACATGTTTGTTATTTCTAGCTATCTTTATAGCGGCATGCGGATATCCTCTCGTACATGTACCTCGATAAATACGGTTTCGAGACGACATTGTTGTCACGTGGCACACTCTCTAGTGTTATTAACGCTGGAAGTAACCTTCAACTAATCAAATTCCAGGAAATCAAAACTGGCGGTAAAGCGTGCGGAAATTATTCGAAGCGGGGAATATCAAAAACTATTCTCCGGGGGAGTAGTTGTAGTTTTATTCACGAACTGTGTTTAATAGCTGATTTTATCTCCTGAAGCGTCATTAGGACACATTTCTTAGCGAAGTACAGTATAAAAAAAAATATTTTCGCTTTGTCTGTAAGATTGTAATTTGATGGAAAAACTGAAATTATCGGAAAGCTGCTATCTTTTTCTGCGCAATATCAGATATGAAGGACACGAAATATGGTAAATTAACCAAGTATGCCTGAAAATTTTTAGCGACGACTATTGCGACTGATATTTTTGTAAGTCGCACGTCGATGCTTAATGCGAAGACCTTCTCGAATAAGTCGGATTAATTCGTTGGACAGTCCGTAAATATCATTTAATAACGATATTTAATTAGCGAATTTCTACCTGATTGTTATTCAGGTTTATTTATGGTTTCAGAAATATTGTAATGCAAAACGCGCTATCGCGCTAACCGGCACAACACAGCCGTCGCGCTGTGCATGCTAACAAGCATTGCGCAAATGCGGTTGTACACCGCCGGCCGCGCTAACGCTCGGAACAGACAAAAATAGCCGGCTGTCGTCGATTATTGTGGTTAAAATGCAATGGTAAGGAAGTTGCATCCAGAATATGGCAATGCGCATGACAACTACGCCGAAACGAAATATGTAGAGTTAGTTAGTGATCCTTATAAGAGAGGAGGGTTATTTGGTTGGTCCACGAGAGAAGGAGGTGGATAAAGATTGTTTCAGGCTATACTTGTTTAACTGAAATATTTATATGAAGCGATCTTCTTGAAATTTCGTTATACAAATACAAAGATATGGTAAGGGATTCAAAATATGTAGACTTCACTATTCAATAACTTTATAAAAATTCAAGTTGATATCTCTCGGTCCAGTTTTAATCACAAATAAGGGGGTGGCATACCCTATCGTTTTTAGACCGCGCCATTGTAAATATTCTGTATGTAAATATATCTGACGTAGCTGTACATACTAAATGTAAGTGCTGCAGTATTGCATTGAAATTCTAAATTTACATTTACAGATGTCTAGAGAGTCTGAATGGTTCTTTAAGGAATGTCTGAAAAAATAAAAATGAAATACATATTAAAGGGACAGTGGACACGTTTTGAACGTAAAAATGTCTTCAATTTTAAGATTGCGGCCAATAATTGCATGTTGTAAAATGGCTTAATCAAGTGTATGTCTAGTGGTCAGCAAAATTTGAAAAATCAGTCGTTGTGAGTGTAACAGTAGGGATAACAGCGCTCACAAATCTTCGCTATGTAACACAGGCTCGAGCCTTGTTTTATGTTTACAAAAAGATTTGGGCTTTGTAGATAATATCATGTTTAATCGCCAATATGAGATTTGTGGAGAACCTATGACACTGTCTTTAATGTGTGTTTAGAATGAACTTTTTAAATTTGAAAAATTTGCTTTAAATGGCAAGTTTAGTAGCAGTATTCAATCAGATTACTATGTAAGGGCAAAATCATGGCTGAGGGCCTTGTTTACATAGCGAAGAATTTAAAGTGCTTGTATCTCACTTGGAATAGTCAAGCAGATGACGTTAATGACTATTAAATACTTTAGTCAGGCGTTGTAAAACATTAAAATTGGCAATCCTAAAATTTGAACAAATTGGGGAAATTTCGCAACCTCGGTTTGTTTTCTGAAACTCAGTGGCAGGTTCAAAAATAGTCATTTGAGTAATGGGGCAAGTAATACCTAAGTTTTAAACTAATAACTCGGGGTGGCCGATAAGGCTACATACAATGTAGATGGGCTCATGGTTCAATTTTATGGACATTTGTGATTCACTTTTAAAATTTGTATGTTAATCCTCACAGAGATTACTGCTTTTAAGTTAAATAAAGAGGTACAGTGGATTGTTTGTGGTTTTTCTTGTTTTTGACTCGACCCCCCCCGCCCCCGAAACAACATTGAAAAATAAATTTCAACAGCTTCTCCATGATATCTATAGCTTTCTTGAATCGAGCTTGCCTTTAAAATCCAACAGATAATTTTATGATAGGATTGAACTTGAATTTGAAATATTTCAACACCAGTTCGATGTGTTAGGTTTGGCCTCAAAAGGACCAAGTTAGTACATGTACCGGGTGTCATGCAGATTGGGAAATACAGGCGAAGAAATTGAAACAAACACTTAAATCTTCCAGAACTTGCTCGCTCATTTAGAATTGGATGTGCTGCTGTCGCTGGGCCGTAAGTTACAAACACATGCACATATTGATGTGTAAATCACAGTTGTCGTTTTAAATGACGTATTTCGATGATAGGGGTGAGGGCATATTCTTTCATTGATCGTAATCCATATAGGTGTCGCTGCATGCTGTCACCTTTGTCAAGTCAAAATTACAAGATCCTCCGTTTATAAAACTCATAGCCTAATCAATTGGGTGCATACTTTTCAGAAGACAAATTCGTTTTAACCGTTGGTTATCAAATTAAAATAAAATATTCTCCCGGATTTTGGTGTTAGCTGCAGTAGATCCTTTCCGCATTTTGGAGCAACATGCAAAGACCTATAGAGCCTTGAAGTTTGAGCCCTGCTTAACTTTTGATCAAACTTTAGCCTATGCAATAAGAATTTTAATGGTTGTGATTCTTGTACAGAAACTTTGTTTTCGATAGTCAAAGTGGTGGTCGGACTTCGTGACCTTTATGAACAAGGTAAAAATGACAAACGGTGATCAATCGATAAGGCCCTAAAACGGGATACAGATTAAGGAGTTTTGGACAAAACACGGATCCCTGGCTTATACGGAGTTGGGGTCAGGTGCTTAGGAGACAGTAAGATCCGCCTGTCGACGGTCACATCCGCCGTGAGCCTTTGTTTGCAAACCCGTGAACTCAACTTGTTTGTCAGTAACCTTCATTGATTTAAAAAAAATTATCATAAAGCGCAAGAACAAAGCTCTTGCATGTCGAATCAGTTTTGAGAGAAAAACATCATCATACGGATGAGATAAGATGATGATGATGATGATGTGATGATGGATGTGGCTACATTAAGATTAACGGGAAGTTGACGATGAAGAAGCTGAAATCATCGCGTTTTATCATAAAGTTGACGTTGTTAGAATGCCGTAAATGTAGATGTTCCATAAAAATATTTAAGGTATCTCATCTGGTATATTTGTCACTAATATTTTACCCAGAGGGAAAAAATCTTTTAACATTGTTTTCAAAGTCACTTTTACATTCACTGAATCTTGTTTTCTCTTATATTTCCCTTTGGAAATTGCATTGCATTTTTATTATCCAATAAATGCATGTTTGTTGCACACCAATTGGGATCCGGGCTTTTGAGTGGTCACATGTTCACATGGTCATTACAACATTTTAGGAGGCGATTATGAGGCTCCAAGGTTGAATGGCTGTTCCATTAAAGTAACGAAATGACATCAAACATTTATGATATTTTAGTGCTTAAATCTAAGTTTATGTTTAGACAAATGCATAAGATATAAATATAAGACAAAATAAATGTTTTCTTTGTAGGTTATTGGATGATGAAGGGAAAATATCATGTGGCACGGAAAAAAATTTCACTAGCGCGGGTTATGAAGTTTTTGCTGTGCAATGCTCAGTTTCTTTTCCATCACCAATAAACAACAAAGAAAG
>CAJDSM010103027.1:0-12869 GCA_903981925.1 Ostrea lurida
ATAAATAATCAATCAATCAATCAATTTATTGATTTGTACAATTTCTTCCCCATCTCTAATGCTTTTCACGTAATCAAACCCCGTCTTGAGGAACAGAGAATAAAAATTCATTAGAGATATATAGCGAGCGAGAGAAACAGAGAGAGCAATGATTTATTTAGAGAGAACGAGAGAGAAAAAGCAATAATTCATTTCGAATATAGATTAATAATTAAAGAAAAATCTTCATTTAGAGAAACCAATAATTAATTTAGAGCGAGAGAAAGAGACAGACAGAGAGTTAGACAAAGAAAAGAACGAACAGTTAACTCGTCGTCAGTAAAACTCAAATTGCGACCGTTTAATCAGCATATACGGTCACAAATAACAGATGATACTCATTCCCTAATTAGACCGCGTTCTGAATGAATTAATCAAAGACGTCTGGAATTGAGTTGTTTTGCTGGTGACTGCAAAATAATTACAAATATGTTAAATGGGCCATAATCACAGGAATAATTGTTACGTGCAATAATTCAGAGAGAGAGAGAGAGAGAGAGAGAGAGAGAGAGAGAGAGAGAGATCGAGAGAGATCTATTTTTGGGCTTGCACAGTCATTTAATTTCTAAGCACTAATGTACACATAATCAGTGGCAAATCACAAGAATATGCACAGGAAAGAAACGGGTGGCAAGCTAAGAATTGCTGTACAATTATCCATGATGTCATTAAATGCATCTATAGTGACCATTCATCATAATGGTGCATAATCAGTCGCCTGAATACATCCAGACGTATGGATTGTTGTATCACACCCCTACGTGCTTCCATTTTTTTCTTCATCCGATCGTATTGACCAATAAAATGAAACGAGGAATTGAACCAAACACGTATCGACATACAATGTACCTTTGCTTTGTACATCTGTACACGTGGGGAAGATTGAAGACGGCAGTAAGTCAAAAACAGATTTCCTGTTGAACAGATCACGTGTATTGAAATTAAAGGAGTTTTAGAATCTTCAGAGTGCATTGGTTAGTCGGAAAACTTCGACTTACTAGTTCATAATTCAAACAAATTCGTGATAATTTTCCATGGAGGCACGACAAGAAAATGGTGAAATGTAGAAAGGTTTCAATATGTTTTCTCATCGGCATGGATTAAACAGACGTTTAGGAATTAGGGGCACTGAACATTACCTAATGAAAATAAGTATAAAAGTATAAATACTTTAACATCGATGACACTGTAAAAATTGTCTCCGTGGCCTGGGAAATACGTGCAAGTCTTGAAGATATATCACGTCTCTTCAACTTAGGCAAGGGACGTGCTTATGTATACTTGGAACAAACGAGTTCGATCACTCTAATACAGATTTATCATTTTGATATTTTTTCTCTCGAAAAGAATCCAAGTGATATGAGAATAGTTACTGTGTTGAAGGCAATATAAGAATTTATCAGTCCTAGTAACATTATATTGACCGTGGCTTCTTGAATGGTATCAACAGTCACGTTAGTAAAGTAATACACTTTCCTAACTATCCTTCGTATGATAACTAAAAAAAAGCAGTACTTTTTAGGTCCAGGAAATGGCGAGAATGCAGGGTTTTGCACGATTTACCCCCAGAGCTTCTGGGGACCTTGAGCGAGCGGCCTGACCCCCTGCTGTAAGGCCAACTCTTCGAGGTGGGCAGGATCGGTTCCCGACCCTGCGTGCATATTATTTATAGCTAGCTATGCCCCTGCGTTTAAAGGAATTATATGGTCGTTACAACGAATGGTCTGCCATTGGGTGAAATGTTGTCTGTTGTGTTTCATAGCAATAATTAAGTCGTTTTTCATGCACTGATTTGACTACCGTGATTACTCCGTTTACCTAATCAAGACAATGGGCTCACGCAGGTGTGACCAGTCAACAGGGGATGATTACTCCTCTTAGGCACCTGATCCCACCTTTGGTGTGTCCAGGGGTCCGTGTTTGCCCAACTTTTGTTGGTACTTACGAGATTGATCACTGTTCGTTATCTTTGTCTTTACATCAAGCCGACAATAACATATTAGTTTGACAATTTCTTTCCACGGGCATCGAACGAATCTAATTCCATCATTCATTGTTCTGCAAATTTTCAATATTATCACATAAGCTATTAAATAATAGTCATTCGTACCAAATTACTAGTAATCTAAATTTAGATTATTCATCTTTATGTTCCCGCGAAAAAATGAATTTCTGGTACGATAGATTTTTCGCTTAATGCAAATACAATTCCTACTTGCAAATCTGTTTTTCCATACACTTTAGGTGGTTATATGTACATAGCAGCTGATCTTCCTTTTTGTTAAGGCCAGACCAAGTCATTTCTGTGTTAAGCCTCAGCGGGCGGTTAGGTTTTCAATTTTCCGATGGCAAACAACAAACAGTATATTTCAGGAAATTTCCTTCCGTCATTGCATCTAAATTACTAACAAGCTATAAATTGCCATTTTTACTCTTACTGTGTCAAATTTAGTGCACCAGACATGCATGTTTTGGATAAGTGGTACCTAGGATGAAATAAAAAAAAAAAAAGTGGCGTCACCTACCATGAGTTAATTGTACAGCTCGTATTTTTGTTTGTTTTTCCCCGATAGGTAATTAGGTTTTATTAATCTGACCTGACGTTTAACAAAGAAAATTAACCCGCAGGTATGGCCTAATACTGAAATAAACATTTAGCAAGAGGCCCACAGGCCTTATTGGTCACCTGAATATTAGTTAAAAGTATCGGCTTTGCCGTTTTTGTTAACGGCAAACTAACAACTCAACTTTATGACAAACGGGACGATTTCAGCTTCTCCATCGTCAACTTCCCATACTCATGTAGCAATATTCTATCATCACCTGCATTATGGTGAGTATGTCTCTTAACTTATTCGATATGCAAGAGTTTGTTCTGCGTATGATCAGTTTTTGAATTGAGACAGGCTACTTACAAACAAGTTGTTGTTGCAGGGGTTTCAACAGTCACGTTTAAAGGCAGCTTTTCACGAATTCTATAGTCGTTACAATGATTTAGCCTGCCAGTATGGTCTGCCATTGGGTGAAATGTCTGATGTATTTCATCGCCATTGTTAAGCCGTTTTTTATACACTGATTTGACTACGGATTACTCCGTTTACCTGATCAAGACAATGGGCTCATGGCGAGTGTGACTGGTCAACAGGAGATGTTTACCATGGGGTCCATGTTTGCCCAACTCTTCTTTTTGTATTCGATTAGGGACTTGCGAGATTGATCACTGTTCGTTATCTTTGCCTTTACATCTTTAAAAAAAAATCCTGTTCTGAATATCTAAGCTAAATTCTAGTTTTAAGCAACAGTATAAAACAAACTGTGTTCTTAAAAAAAATGTCCCCAAACGTGCTTATTGATGAAGATTTTAGATAATATAATATGTATAACATAACATATGACTAATTTGGAACAATCCTAGAGTCAAAACCTTGGCATTGCAAAATTCACGATTTTGGTATATCCTTATCTGCTTTTCAAAAATATGCATTGAGGTTGTATTCCGTATCAGCAAACCTAAAGAAGGGTTTTCTTCACATATCTATTTCTTAGCCTACAAGTAATTTTGTAGCCTGCAACTTACGATTTTTGAGGCTTTATCCGACCATTTTGAACTATTTCCATATACTGAAATTTCTCGATTCATATTTGGGTGCCATGTTTTATGCTGGACTTCCGGTTGTCATATGCCCATATAAGGTAGTATTTGCATCAATGAACGGGTACGGAATGATTTTCTGTTCTTTGTCGGAAAGGTATTCACTATTGCGGAACAACGTTCATTTGTTAACGCACGACGAAGGACGTTGATCATTTGAAATCAAACTCAGGAGACCTAAACAAAAGAGTTCAAATATTGGGCTCAATAGACACAAATAAATAAAAGACGTCATTCTCAATATTCTTAGAATATAAAAAGTGTAGTTTTCTCCATATTGACCTACGTTCTGTTACATTGTATGCTGTATTTTCGTTGACGGAGAGCATTACTACATGTTAATTTTACATTGTCCTTGAGATATGATATATGGGAGTTCTGTGTAATTTTTGTTTGATATACGACTAACACCTGGTAGGATGAACAATAAAATCGAAATATTCGTCTAAAATTGTTAATTGTAGTAGTAAGTGCACATTAAATCTATCATTAGCATGTGCTTTTCTCATAAATTAAAGCATTTGCTATTTTTGAATTTTTAATGATTTCCTTTAACCCTGCTTTTTTCCAGGCAGGACGTATACGTCCCATATTACCCCACACTATATATTGTATATATGTCCCCACCTCTTTCTTGTGGTCTGCCTTTAATAGAATGTAAACTAATTTTAATGATGTTTAACGAACATTCAACATAATTATAATGCACGGTGCTTAAAGGGACATGGACACGATTTTAGTAAAAAGAAGGCAGAGCAGCGTATTTGATATGTGTAAAACGTATCAACAAATCTACATTTCAAAAACTGACGCATATATGTATTTGAGACATCTTAACTTTTCATTCGGCCCCTGTTTATGTTTACATGTTACGTGACTCAAATATCAATATGGCACCAAAGTTGACGGCTTCGGAGAAAAAGGCTTTTACAACGATTGTTAGCTCGTACTTCTCCCTAAATTGATTTACCAATAATCTGTCGAAATGCTAATGCTATTAACATACTTTTTAGAAATCTTGGTGTTTTCACCTCACTTGGTTTACAAGTGATTGTCTACAGTCGTGTGAAATGCGCGTGCATTTGTATACATGTAGATTAACACCGTGTGTATTTATAAACACGGTTTAGGCCTTTAGGGAGCCAAGTTTTTTGCAAATAAAAACTGTATCCCTATTAAATTATTTTTAATCCATTTTCAATAGCATGATCTTTATTTCTATATCGAAAACAATAGAATGATATCGAAAAACTATCAGTTTCAATCGTTCGAAAATCACTGTCTGGTAAGATGACGCAGCATGGCAAACCTCTCCGTAGTAGCGATCCAAAGACAAAGCCGCTGGAAGCTAAGATGGTGGACGGCTCTTAAGGCGGTACTCTACACCGTCATAATGGCTGACTTCCGTTTGAAACATGAATTAAAATATCAATATCAGGGTTATTTGTCAATCCAATATAAATTTAAATGCTTAGCTGAGTAGTTAGTCGGTTAGCATGTTGACTAATGAACTGTAGATCGCGGGTACATTTAAAAAAAAGTCTACTAAAACTGCATTTTTTACTAAACAAAGTGAATTTGAAAGCTTTCAATTTCAATATATTGTTCATAACACATTTAATTTCTACTTCTCATCCACATCAAATTTATCTGGTGTAGCAATCCACCTTTAAAAGATGTTAGATTCGTCTTTAATTGCTATTGAGGTAAGATAATATGAAAAAGTTGAACAAAATTTGTCAGGGTGGGGCAAAAATTCTTTACGAGCGATATACGTACGCTGCCACCGAATTGTTTTATATGGTGAAGCAAATGACCCTGACCTACATGTAAATTGTACACAGACAATATGTAGAAAGTACACTAAGTGCAAATATGCGATCTAGTTTTGGAACCAGCCGTTGAGCTCCTAAGCTGTGATTGGTAAATCGTGATCTTCCCTTCTTGATAAAGGAGCTGGTCCTCTCCGTTTGGCAGATAATATAAATCTCTATATAGTACGCACCAAGTGTTGGTATTAAAACTTATGTACATATAATGTTCATAAAGTTTAAGGTTGTGTCAGCTGGGCCTTGGTAAAGCACGGAAGTGCGGTCGGGGCGATCGGGCGTGACGAAATAAATCAACGTAAGGATACATTTTGATAGAATCACGCTCACTCTGGGGTTTGGCTCGTAAGATGGGCATTTCTTCTATTGGCCTATGGAATTACATAATGCTAGTAAACCTTGTATTTCATTTGTTCGTAAGTCTTAATTATACATAAAATGATAAATGATTCATTTGGGGTGTGATAACGAGATGACATTTTGCATGCGCTCTATTCTATCGTAAGCTCGTCAAAATTGGCACCGGTTACTCAATGCCAATGTTTTTACTTACAGTATACATAAACAAAATGTGTAATTAAACTAATTTTAAATTAGTTGACGTGATGTGGAAAGAGGAAGGAAATGCGACCTCCAAATGATGTACTTATGGAGACAATACTTTCTTTTCAAGTGAAGTAAAGATGCGTAAAATTTCAGGAAACATTTAACAATAATAAAATTTTATCAAAATTATTTCCACTTTAAAAGGGTTTAAGCACTCTCATTTTCTGCAAAATTTGGTGGTTGTACTTGGTTCCAAGTCAAATCTCAGCCACACGTCAAAGAGATAGTTCAGATGGTCTGTTACGGAAGTTCCTGTCGTGTTGCATGAAATGATGACGATGTAGAAAGATGTAACATTAATTATCATCAATCATGTCCTCCACTCCAACTAGCCCGCGCCGATACAGGGAGACGCCCTTACACGAAATCCACCAGTGAAAATAGCAAAAACGTAAAATGACGTACAGGCCCTAAACCCTGGGATGTCGAGAGAAATAGCGAACATCCCTTCTGTGTAAAAATAAAGCAAAATAAGAGAAACTAACTGACAGAGTGCAATAGCGAGCGTTGAAAATCATAAAAAATATGAATAATAGTTTTTATTACACTTAGTTTCTCGGCGCTAAAGTTGTACGCCACCAGCAAATTAATTGTCATTGTGGAGATTTATGTTGTTGTCGAAAACTAAAGACATCTCTTATGACACCATGTTCGTTTTTGATTGCCTCATAAAGTAGACATTCTGAATTGAAATTTCAAGGTTGATTGGAAAATGACAAATTTGACCTTCTTATAAGGTGTCTAAGATCATATACCAAAGTACTTGTATGACAAATTTGACTTTTTAATACATCAACAACGAAAATTTACCAAAGTACTTCGCATATTATTTTTACACGTTTCCCCATTTCGGTAAAATAATAACTAAACTTAAAACAGAATCTAAAATATACCAATAAACAATTTTAAAAGTACATAGAATTATATTCTAATAAATCAATTCCATTTTTCCTACGCTTTTTTTTGGATCATACACGTACTGTATGTACGATGTAATCCAATCACAAATACATTGAAATTTATTAATTCCAATAGAAATTTTTCGGAGGGTTTCAATTCTATGATTTTGCAATGATTTTCAACGAATATCTATCCTTCGTCCAGAGTGTATGAATATGGGTGCTAGGAAGGAAAAGGGTGGAATGTCCATAAGTGATATGCGTTTCAGCAATGATGAAGCCTGTTCAAACCTTTTATTTCATTTAATAACATCTATTTCCTTAAAGAAAATCTCAAAAAGAAAAACAAAAGATTGTTCACAAATACCTAATTTAACAGAATAATTTTTTAAACTGATTATCAATTGGCTATTATAGAGCGCTTGACAGTAGGTTCCAGGTACATGTAGAACCCGAAGTACTTTGCATTTCACACTGATCACCAAAGTGACAGACATCGAAAATTAAATTTGCCAAATGAAACAAGTCTATATTATTTCGTGAAAAACATCACCCACTCGGCATGAAATACAGGTTGAATTGGGAAATACATTGGTTTTAGGGTTCTCATTACTCACACTGAACTATTTTACTCATTTCACCAGGACAAACACCTGTTTGAAAGATCTGTATTTATTTCAGACAAAAGAATATACTATATCGTATAGTACAATCCTACTATGGAAACCATGTGTGTGTAAAAACATGTATTTAATAAATCATTGCAAAATAGCCTGACGTACTTCACAATAAATGATTCGTGTACTTTACTTTCTATTGCACGAAATAAGAACACATGTTTTTAAAGGTCCCAGAAATAAAATCAAACCCGTGGATATCATTGTCTGAAGATTTACCCTTTGTTTAAATGATCTACAAATGCATTATTGATGAACAAGGGAAAACTCCGTCTTGAAATCCGAACAAATTTATTGAGGAAGAAAACTTTTCGTGTTCGTTTCATCTGGTAATGTCTTTTATTCTTGTTTAGGCGTAAGCTTGCCTGTGGCAGACGACATGTGCGTTAATGGTGATATTTCTTATTTAGTTCTTCAAACTAAGTGTGGGAAGTTCGGTCTATATTACTTAACCAGGCCAACCACGAGTGAGACGTGTCCCTCTAGGATTACTACATTGCAAATGATGATCACATTGGTTTGTGAAAATTGTGATTTGTAAAGTAAAAATAGACATTTAATTCTTGACATTAACACGATGATATATGTCAGGACTTGAAAATGGACCGNATTTAATTCTTGACATTAACACGATGATATACATGTATGTCAGGACTTGAAAATGGACCAAAAAGTTCGCAATTGGGTTTTTACCAGAATCCGTCAATGTAATGTAGAAATAGATAGGTCAACCATCCTTGTCGATAATGTAACAAATATTTGACGTGCTATTCTTTTTACAAAAGAGTTATTGAGCGGACAAAAAGGCCAGCATACTCTAGTTCTAGCCGTCCATTTACTCATTTCTTGTTGCATCTTTTAGATGCTTAATCAAATACTGATTTCATGTATAAATCATTTTAAAATCTGGTACACACAAGCTAAAGCTGTATTGCCATAATAAATAGAAAATGAAACGCTTATTTTAAAATATATTAATTCTTAAGAATTGGTCAGGCAACATGCTCGAAAGAGAGACAAGACAAACGTCTTGTTTTGACCACACCATGACCCTGAGGGCCATAGTCTGAACAAACCCGAATCGTTCATGCTCTGTATATGCTTTTCGAAATCGAGGCAAGCCGCTGTCGAATTATTGATGTTACAGAGGTTTCATTTATCGTTTGTAAGTTTGATACAAATAGTTAGGCCGTTCTTTCCATACCGATTTTGACTACGGATTACTCCGTTTACCCGATCAAGAAAGAAAGCCAAAGGCAGGTGTGACCAGTTAACAGTGTGTAGTTTGGTATAGATATATATTGTTCATTGAAAATATTCTTAATATTAATCATCTTATTCCCTTCGAATATCATATTTTTAAAAAAGATATGGAAATGATATTCTTAATCAAAGAAACCATGACTGCATGTTCGTCGAAAGGTACACTAAGACCCGGCAACTTATAAAGTAAATTGAATTTGTGTCCAGGAAGCCAAAAATGAAGCGGACATAATTTAAAAATCATAATCGTTTTAGATTTGGAAATTAATGCAGATAAATGCACACAATTGTTTTTATTATTATTATTTTATCTATTTAATTATTTGTTCATTTACAGAAAATGATTCGTATGGGTCATTTGGACTTATTTTGATCCTTTTTCATTTTGTTGTTGCTGACAAAATGGCCTTTATTATCCCTTTAAGGGGATACCAACAAGTTAGAGCCTTGGTTAACGTTCCTTGTGACTCAGTTTGATTATAGAAGAAAAACCAAAAAACCTGGAACCTCCACATTTAATGTCACGATCTCGGTAAACAGCTTTCTGTTTATGAATCGCTATGGAGTGATGCGACACGGATCTTCACCAAACATTACCTTCCTAGGTCTGACATCATTTGAGAAAGGGATTTCTGCCTGGTAGATGTTATATATTCAATAGTACAGATTATATGAAAGATTTCTTACACTACAGAAACAATATGTGTTTGTTTCTTAAAGACCGACTCCTCCGTATGGCTAAACTCCAAGGTCATTAGGTCAAAACTTTGGCATGGAAAGAAAGGTTTTGTCGCACAAAATGCACATCTGAGATCTGAAAATCCTGGCACTAACCGTCCAAAAGTTATGACCAAGGGTAAATTATTTTTTGTAAAAATGGGTCAAACTTGAAGGCCAAAAAATATCGCAACCTAATGAAAGGTTTAGTCAGTAGGAATATATAAATATGACAGCCATATAACTTACCATTCAAAAGATATGACCATGGTTGAAGATATTTAAAAAGAAAGTCTATCCCATGGGTAAACATTTTGGTATAAAAAAAAAGTACACATATGTTTTATCTATTAATAATGATTTTCACTCATGTGTCGATTCATATAATCCTTTCATTTCTGGTCTGTCGCAGCTTGGATATTTTATTGAACCGACAACTAACAACTCGACTTTATGACAAACAGGACGATTTCAGCTTCTCCACAGTCAACTTCCCATATTTATGTAGCAATATCCCATCATCACCTGTATATGGTGTGTATGTCTCTCAACTTATTCAATAAGGCAGAGCTTGTTTTGCGTATGATCAGTTTTTTGAATCGAGGCAAGCTACTTACAATCAAGTTGTTGTTGGTTTCAATAGTCACGTTTAAAAGCAGTATTTTGTAAAATCTATAGTCGTTATAACGATTTACTTTTTGCCATTATGACCTGCCATTGGGTCAAATGCTGTCTGATGTGTTTCATAACCATTGTTAAGCCGTTTTTCACACACTGATTTGACTACGGACTGTTCCGTTTACCTGATCAAGACTATGGGCTCACGGCGGGTGTGACCGGTCAACAGGGGATGCTTACTCCTCCTAGGCACCTGATCCCACCCCTGGTGTGTCCAAGAGTCCGTGATTGCCCAACTCTCGTTTTTGTATTCTATTTGGGTCTTACGAGATTGATCACTGTTCGTTATCTTTGCCTTTACATATGTGAAATATGAAAGTCTTATTACCGTCCTTTCAAAAGGTTATGGTCAAATATTAAAGTGTTTTTACGGACAGACTGACAGACTGACCAAAACTGCACATGTCCCCGAATTCCCTATTACAGAGGCTTAAAACATTTAAAGCGATATTTAATATATATGCTATATTAGCTTTGGGACCCTATAGGTATAATTCCCGTACGTAGGGGCATGAATATTGCATTTCGATACAGATTGTTGGCAATACTTGTAATAAGAGTTTTCAGATTTTGGTTCCGCCCTATACCGTAAGTAGAGATTTCTTGTTAGCTTTACACCGGGAATGCTTTATACCAAATTTGTAACAGCAAATAAACTACAACAGCAGTCGGTCATTTTCACAATTATTTATTATCTGTTTCATTTTTTTAATGAGATAACAATCGTGGCACCAGTGCACGACAAGAGAAATAAATGTGATTGTGCACTGAATGCATTGTTTTCCGCACATTCTTCGTTAATCATGTAAGCTTTAGACAATAACAATGACATTTCACTTCTGTTAGAAACTAATTGAACTTGGTATTAAATGTTGACACTTTTTGAAGGTTATGGGGGCCCCCGTAAAATTCCTGTAATCTTGATTGATGTCTTGTACATTCACGTCTTTTGCAGATCCGAACTGTTCCTTGGCGGAACATCAGCCATTTCGTTTTTCATTTTTATCAACCGATTTATCATCCAATTAGCCTGCAAATATCAAAAGTTTATGTCTGTGTATTAACATGATAAAATTTTGAATTGAACTTTGAATAATTTGACGATATCGTTAAATACTTACTGACACAAACCAGTAAGAGTTTTCACGGAATATGAGTCTTGACAGAAAGGTCATGGACGAGACTGGCGATATTGCATGTAAATGTAGGTGATTCACGGAAGTGAAAGGCGGCCAGTGAAATCCAAATCTAAATGAAAATTGAAATATTTTAATACTAACACCAAGTAAATCACACTAAAACGTGTTAGCTGAATAGATGAAGCTTGCATGTCTTCAAAAAACACTGATGGGTGACCATTAAGAATTTGTCACACCAGATGGTCGTCCATGAATCCTATTTTTCTTCTTCTGAGAAATAAACGATCACACGAATTTTTTTCAGACCCGATGGACGACACTATTCTAACCAACACCCATAGAAAAGTACACTAAATAAGGAACATTGCTATATTAGCATAATAATCATATCCACGGTCGTAAAGAGGACTGCAGATTTTTGATCAACTTATTTACGTGAGGTTATTCGATTTGCCCAAAAAACGGAATAGTTTCAGGGAAGCAATATTTTATATTATGGGATGTGTTTGTACAACCGCTTTCTTATACATGTAGTGTGGCATGGTGGGATTATGATGCTATATTTTTTGGCGTTATTTCAAATGCTGATCACGACAATGAATTCTGCTGTACTTTTTTTTTTTATTTACTTTGGAATATATTTTTTGAAAATTGTCCATGCATTAATTTACGCTCTGCATGTTTAAAAAACAAAAAACAAAAATGGAAGGTTCTAAAGCATAAGCATTTGGAATCACATCAAATAAAAATCCAGCAAGTATATTGAAGAAAAGGTATTCTATCACTTACATCGTAACATCTGATACTAATTTTCATCTAATTTCAATGAACCGTGACTTGTAAACTGGCAGAATTATACATGTACGCACGGAAACGTGTCTTTTGGTATTTTACCACATGAAATTGCTGGCGTCATGTAAAAAGAATCAATTTATTTCGAAATATTTTACCTCGTTATGATTTATCGCTTGAATATTTTTCCTCCGAATTGGAATTTTCACTCATGTATTTTTCACCTAATAGAGATGTCACAGTTTTGGATGAAATATCCTAAAATCTAACCTAGATGCATGGCGCGTTACATCGTACGACCAAAACAGTGATAGTCCTTATCTTTTTTAATGCCATATCCGTAAGGACTTATGCCGGGCTTTTTCTATATTTTTTTTAAATTGTCTTTGACTTTCAAAAAGGCTTTTTTCTAATTTGTTTAATTGTCTTTGACTCTTCCAAACTGTTATATAAGGAAATGATAAAAAAAGGTCCGTCTTCGAACATTCATGATTCTCAATTGGATATATATCACATGCTTACATATTATACAATTTTGTTAAATTACGCTCAGAATAATTTCAATACTTGGTGTTTTG
>CAJDSM010103037.1:0-11869 GCA_903981925.1 Ostrea lurida
AACGACTGGCAATAACTGTAGCGCGATCATATTGGCTCTTATCATTAAATTCTTATTATTGTTGAAAAGATGGATAGAATCTGATTGACATTAAAGAATCCATATGTTGCCGTACGTAGGCATTTAAACTGCAAAATATAGGAGATGTCCCTATATGGGTCACAAATGCTAGTAGTGATTATCATATATCAAGTGAGAGTACTCTTGTGATGAATACAACAGCGGTGATTGTCGCAAATCTATAACACTCATCTAACACCCCATACTCACACATCATGACCCTTCCAAGAGTGATACTCCCTTCGGTACATCCGCAAAAATACAAAAGAGTACAAATAATACATATATTTTATGTATGTTGGAACCTGCCAAAATATATCTATTATTAAATTGTAAAAAGGGGGAAAATTAGATTAAGTGATCTATTATTTGGACCAGAATCACTATGAAGGGAGTGTAGCATTGATAACTATGTACACCCTGCATGACGACTCAAAAACTCCATCAGGAATTGCAAAGTATCTCCATTCCAGTTACATGTACACTGTATGCATTTGTGTGCTGAGGTAGGCCCTCGCACCTTTAGACAATAAAAAATGCAATAATAAAAACCAGGAAGAGGCTATCACTAATCAATCGTTCCTAACCGTCCATGATTTCATCCAATTGTGATATCAAATCAACTTGTGCGACAATTGTTACTCGGACATCATCATCATTCTGGAGGCATCATTTAAGAGATAGCTGGAGAATCTATAAACTCCGGTCAATAATTCTACAATTAATATGCCGCCACGAAGAGGAACATGGTGCTAATAATGTCTTTGTATGGGCCAAGGTGTGATTTTGTCACAAAACAGATTCACACGCACGTACCATATATTTTCGGAGTTAAGCGAGTAATGTGTGAGATTATATGTTGCTTAGATTACTGGGCTATTCAGCGTCAAGATGCTCAATAATTTGGGTCCAAATAGTAAAATAGTGGTCAAAACAGATGACTCATATAGGACACAGGTTAATGTAAGAAGCCAAGACTAGCCATTTGTAGGGACAGAAAGAGTAATAAGCAGTTACAATAATAATTATGGGATAGTACTTTTCGTTTTTCCGAGTTATGGTCGACTCCCCCTTATCTGTTCTGTCGCATCACAACTGCGTAGTATCGGCAACAATCAATATTGTTGAACAAAGTCCTTTAAATTTGAGACTGAATTATTAGGATTTTGAGATACGATCAACACATCAGTAATCTAGTCACAGAGTCAATACCTGTTCGAAGATGCAGTGTCCACTAGGTCCAGAGATGATGATAATTGTTGAATGGGACCAGACACGTTAGGCCCATAGCTTTTATGATACTCTTGATGAATACTTATTAAATCATCAAGAATCCTTGTCAATTCACGTTCGGTTTTTTGTCATATATTCAATCAACTTCCGTTGCCTTCGAAATATAGTTGAATCGTACTAAAAATAAGATTACTGTAACCTACAAAGTTCAAGGTCCTCACACTAATTGGATGATAGCGTCATAGCCTTATCCAAGACTGAGACGTGTTTGGATCACAGAAGGAAATCGAATATGATAAAAAAGTGTGTGACACAAGAGAAAAGACATAGCAGAATAGTCTGAATGGTCATACCGTTAACGATCTCAACGAGTGGAATTTTGCTTATGAGCAGGTCTGGTATGGCTGTTAAGTTTGGGGTGTGCGATTACTGCAAAAAAGATCAGAAATATTCTCCAAAACATATTACTGGTCTGGATTCAAGTAAATCTCTGCAAAGAACCAGGTTGCCGAGGAGGTGGACAAACTTCTCTATCATTTGGTTTACATTTACTAACAAATTGTTAGATATGTAAACAAGTTTCACTTGTGACTCAACAGACCATACTCCCATGATCAATAGGAATAAAACACTTCAAACTTATTCACAACGGAACCTAATAGAGCGAAAATCCCTCATCCTTAGCTGAAACATCTCTGTGGATCGGTGGTGACGGTGAGGAACAAATATACGATGCACTACGCGCTGAGACGGAACAAACATCATAAGCACTCGGTATTCTATAACGTTAAGTCACATCTAGCTAACGAAACGCAATTTTGGCTTCAGAATTTCAGAGTATGAGAACTGTCAGAATTTCGGTACAACGGATGTAATAGCTATGGTGAACGTGGGAAACGTCGCACGAATGCTCTGTGTAATGCGTCGAGCGCACGGTGAATACGCAAATGTATTTCATTATCGTTGTTTCATGAATTTAAGTATATTATATTTCCGATATGATTCAGTAAATCGGAGAGAAATATTGTCTATTTCTCACTGGAGTGTTTACGAAACAAAGGGTTAAATAAATCACGAGTTCACATATGTGGATATCAAATGTGTTGGAGGAAAAAGATAAAATATGAAAATAGTATATATATTGACACAATATTAATCTACATATCCAACTTGAATAAACGGGAATCGGGCACTTAAACAATCTTTGTATATATAGGTCAAAATACGAGGAAAAAAGACTCAATTGTAACATCTTAACAAGGTTCAATATCAAGGTGAGATAAAAATGATAAGATAATATACACAGGAAGAAACCAAATATATGATATACATGGTTCTGCAACTGTCAAGGGCACTGCGGGATGGACTGGGAGCATATTATACTCATTTATGTAATAAAAGATAGTATTACATGTTATTTTGTAAAAATCATGTTGAAGAAATTCTACAATACTAACTTAGCAAAATTCATTCTCCAAAATAACTACATTAGCATATTGTAGGTGATTGGATAGAGTGTATGTATACTTGGTGCAGGTAAAATGAGAGACTGATAGTAGTCTTGAGATATGATGAAAGTGTATGGCATCATCAGATAAAGAAAATATGGTTTACTCTTCCTACAAGGGTATCATACATATATTGCGTCACAACAAGAATATAATCTGAGAAAATTAGATAATGCAATAGAAAAGAAAATAACCTGAAGACTTACACCTATATGTTCTTCAGGTGATCTTCTTGTATCAATGCAATTACATGTCTGCATAACAAGTTTATGACTGGAGCATGGCAATTGATTTGCAGGTGTTTGACAGGGGTGATTACCTTGGGTCTTATGTCAAATTCACGGCAGTCTATCAATTAGTTGCAGTTGATAACAAAGATCACTCAAACAACACAATAAACACTGTGTGCACTTAGGATCAAAAAACTAACTACATAGAAAATCAAAAGAGGTAATACGATTATGCCTAACCAATATAAAGTTGGATCGGATATGTACGCTCATATGCCGTAAATCCAATACACGCATGTGGTATAAGAACAGTGGAATCTATAGTAACGACGGACCAGTGAGGGCACTCCGAGGAGTAATCGCAAATAGTGTCCCTCTGGTTAAAACAAGATCGCACTGGGGTACGACGGGCGTTGCTAGTCGTTAAGACATTACATGGTAGACGGAGAACACAACAAAACACCGTCCAATAGATCAAAAATAAAGCATAAGGATGTGGTCACGAAGGACATAAAAGTATTTACGAGAGTATCCGGTTACAAATTAAAAAATTGAACGAGCAGCTGACTAAGTTAATAAGACCTTAATTTTCGCTAGGGCCCTGCACACGCGGAATGAATAAAAGTGCATATCTGCCTCAAAACTTATTGATGATATGAAAATGAAATGTATATCGTCAAGCAGCAGATTTGCACTTTTTAAAACAAGATAAAAAAAACAATATACTGAAAAAATATCGAGAATAAGGACGCACTATCTTTTGTATGTTGCGTTAGTAGAATGAACTGTTCGTGTTAGCCATATTCCTTAAGGAAAATAATACCAGGAGATCTAATGTTATTACGGGAATGCGATAATCGAATGACGAACTCTTAAACATTGGCAATAAGAATGTGACGATTTTGTTTTACATTTACATTCAAGGTTGGTCCAAAATTGCTTCTGATAAATTTATTCACTGATAAAATTTGGTATGGATGTTCCTATATTGGAGCTATGCACGATGCTGAAAGCCGCTGGTAAGGAAATGTAAATTTCGGCTGCGTGATTTCTATATCGTAGGACAAATCCGTTCATCTCATTGTCCGTCGGTATGTCAATTTGCGTTTTGATTCATCTTTTAAATCGTATACTTGTTTAGGCATCACCCTCTATTGTGTCAGGGAGAGCTCCTCTCTCATTGTTACATTTGATTCAACTTTTTACTCTGGACTCATAAGATTAAAGGTTGTCTTGAAGCAGAATCAATAAGGGTTATAAATCTTGCGTGCTTATCTACTTATATATATACAATCGTATACACCTCAATTACAAGTCTACTTTCTACATAGTTGAAAAAAAGTACAAACTCCAAAAAAAACTTTGTCATTTGATGTAATTCCCCATCTACCCTATGAAGTGAGAAAAATCTAAGTGGTTTCCTTTTTCTAATGTTGATTAGCACAATCTTGAAGGTACCCACCTGGCTCAGCTACAAAAGGATTATGGATTAACTGTAATTTCATGCGTCAAATGTCATCTTGTGTATTCTTTTGGATTAATTCGTTGAAGACTGAGGTTCTTATTTTCCTATATACTCAACATTTTAAAATAACATTGATGATGCTTCCTAATTCGATAGGAGCATCACTCTGGAACAAATCAGCGTTTGAAGGGGTCATGTATTCTGTACATGGTATAACACGCATACAGGAATTACAATTTAAATCCCATCTGGCTCTTTGGTCGTACAATGTTTGCAGACTCAAAATGTCACCTTTCTGTTCTGGCCCTGGGTGGCTATGTCCCCTATACACTACAGTACAATGTATATCGCCAATCATGTAAAATATCTTTAGAGGTTACCGCGTAGATTGAGTGTCCGGCTATATACCCTTAATATAACACCACAATTACCTTCGGGGCGTGTGGTTGCGAGTCCACTAACGAGATATTGAAAAACAAAACATGAGAATTCTCACACAACGTAATAAAAAAAAAATATACACCGAGAATGTATGATCGCGCTATTATTTTTCTAGACTTTGGATCTAATGAGTTATTTTCGGCGTGGTTTTCGTTGTGGGAAAAAATCCTTATTTAATCCTGAACTCTCTTTATTTTTGTGATTGATTATTCATCCTCTTATTTGAAAGAGAGGAGCTTGGCCTATCAAATTCGTGAAAAAACAACACTTAAAATTTTAAAATCTGGGTCAACAAGGAATTAATTCTTGTACTAATACAAGTTTTGCATTGGAATTGTGTCCTTATGTGGTAGGCTTTGTTTTGTTAAGGCAGAAAAGATTTCTATCTTATTCTGGATGATTAGCATGTAAAACTTATGGCCTATCTGTGGTTAAGCCAAACCTTAACCACTCCAGGGTCTCTTAAATAGTCTGAACGATAAACCCTGATCAATCAATTCCGCAAATGAGACCACTGTAAGCTTTCAGGTAGTATAGCGGAGTAATCCTCTTTCGATTTCTCTCAGGTTTATTGCCTGACTGTTCTTCAAGAAAAAGGGAAGGGTAGAAATTAAATAAGAATTTCCGCCTTATATAACGTTCTAGAGACGACAGATGATATAATGAAAAGCTTCTGAAGTGCTAACTCCATATAATCTGTGCGCCAGTGCCAGAGCTTTCCTTCTGGTGGTGACCGTCTATTACCCCAAGGAGTTGAAACAAAATTAGCATTAATTTAAGCTTATATAATTAATCTAGAATATTTTCCTAGCTGTGGGTTATCAAAGCCCAGTGGTCTTAATAAAAGATTTTGAATGAACACCACCCTTTCCCACCAACGGAAAATATAATAATCGTTTTGCATTTGTGATTTCTATTGGTACACATATATCCTTCACACTCTTAAACCCGGACCCTCTGTGTTCTGTCATGGTTTGATAACACTATCTTGAAAATACTCTATTTACTCCAATGGATGAGCATAAACATGCAGCATAAAAGAATGATTTATCAGTACATGTTTGGTACTGCAACAATTAAGAACCAAAAGGTTCCTTAACAAGATGCGAAAAATTCTTTTCTTACGACGCGGACAAAACAGCCGGACAGAGCGATCAGATCAACGGGACAAATATTTATTTTAGATCAGGAAAACACTCCACATCATACAGCTAAATGAGAAAATGGCTCAAAACTAAGCACTTTCTTTTGCTTAAAGACATGTGGGTTTAGGCAAACACCTGCGGCAACCCCCTCGCAACCGGCCTCACATCACCTCTAGCTAGGACTCTCTCCTCGATTCTTTCCTTCAAGGAAAATAACCAAGAGCCCCAATAAATTCTATTGATTCATTTTATCATCATCCCCCCACCCAACCCTTCCAAAATTGTTTCTCGGCTTAGGTCCCCTCCAGTCTGAATCAACTTCCCGTAAAAGGCACCCAAAGTAAATAAAGAAAGAGGGAAGGATGAAACTACTCGTGGGGGTTTTAAAAAATTTTTTTCCCCCCTCGGCACCAATTAAACAACAAAAGAAGTAAGATTATTAAGAGGCACGTTTAAAAACAGTACGCCACCCCAGCTTTAAACCAAAAAATTCGAAGTGGTTTTGAGCGCATTGGTTTTACCTAGAAACAATGGGTATAGTTGGTATCCGGGAAAATGGTTTCGCCCAAATTAGAATAAAATGGGCTGTAGTTTTGTTAAACTCTGAAAAAGGTTCTTTTTTTGGCCAGAAAAAACGGCCCCCCCCCCCCTCGTCCCGCCCGGAGGCCTTATTTGTTAAAACAGACCCCAAACGAGTCAAGAAACAGAAGGTTAAAGCCCCACCCTTTCCCACAAAACGGGGGAGAAATATAAATGTAAAAACATCGTGTTCGTCCCGTCGCACGCACACTTTGGCGAATAAAAACTCCGGGTGGTGCTCTTTGCCGATCCCTCGACATCCAAATAGGCCCTTTTCTTTAATAAGGTTGGTTTAATAGCCCACAAGTGGATGGGGGTTACCCTGCTCCCCCTGGAATAAAGCTTGGAGGCCCCCCACTAAGTTACAAACAGGCAAGTTGGGATAATAAGGGGGCGCGCCCCTCTTTTATCCAACTATTTTTTATATACACTGTGGGGTTTTGTTCTCTCCCCCTTGAGGGGTGTAGAAAGGCCCCACTCCTTGAACTCCAAAATGTTATTGAGGCCCTCCTCGGGGGGGGTAGAAAAAGATATCCACGGAAAGGGTTTTATATTTGTCTTTTTTGTCAGAGGAATTAACACCAAGTTTGCGGGCTTTTTTGTTTATTTATATAAGGGGGACCTAAATCCCATCTAAGTCTTATAACTGCGTCCTCACCTTTGCCCCGGGCTCACCACTTATTAACATGGGTCGGAGTATAACTAAAGACACTTTTTAAAAATAGTAATACAAAGAGTACATATTTAAAGAAAAAATATTATTGTCTCATTAACTATGAAAATTGGATCCATCTAAATTGTTTGAATTCCCAAAAAAATTTAAATATAGCTTTTATCAAAAAAACTCCTTTAGAAACTAAAGAAGTTTTTGTAAAAAAAGTACCTTCCATATCCGCTTTTTTCACTCTTGGCTTTATATATAAAATAATTTTTTTTTTTTTAAGTCCCGAAGACCCCATCACCCCTCCCTATCATCCAATCCGGTTTTCTTTTAAACGAATAAATTTATTGTTTTGGGCTCCACATGGAATTCATTCGATTTATTAAATCTCAATATTCTTTAAAAAAGGAAGAAAAATATGTAAATTATTTAATTATATATTAAATATTAAAGGTCATATAGAGCATCCACTTCCCAATAAACAACCCATATGCTGGAAAAATTTGAAAGGGGGGAAACAAGGTCCCCGGAAGCACTTTGGGTAAAGAGTCACCTCCCCCGGGCTCTTTAACGTAAAGGAAAATAAACATATTTTACCCTTGTGCGCATTCTTGAAGGGCTAACGAAATATTAAAAAAATCCCCACCCGGTAAGGAAATACCTCTGTTAAAATTAATGGTTATTGAAAACAGAAAAAAAAAAAAAAATGGGTTTAAATGGGGCAAGCCCCACGTTATACAGTGGAAAAATAAATCATCCCCTAAAAAGCAATGGGATCCCTTAAATTTACCCTGTTTGCTATTTATTGATAAATCAAAAAATTTCCCTAGGGAAAAATCTCGAATTTCTGCAAAAAAGGAGGTTACCCCAGGGTCCGGTTTTCTATTTTTTCCCGCCAATGTTTAATAACTTTTATCTAGATAAGCCAATGCCCCAGGGGATTTTGGAAGCCTAGCAAATATGCTAAGGGGAGCCGGAATTCGAAAGGAAAAGGGTTCATTTTTGGAGGCGAAAAATCATATTTAAAAACCTATTTTCTAAAAAACCGATTTATTTTGTTTGAACACCCGAAAAAAAGGGGGGGGGGGGGGGGGGGGTTTTGGCAGTCCCGAAACCCTAACTCCGAAAGCCCACCCCAACAATCAAAAGTTTCTTCCATACAAAAGAAATAATTTTAATCAAGCCCTAGGAAATAAAATCTTTTTGGAAAAAATGCACCAAGACTCCCACAAATGTTTGTTTTATGATTTTTTTGTCCTTCCCCTTCACACGCAATTACTTGCTTTTCCCATTTTGAGCCAGAAGAAAAAAAAAAATGTTACTGGGGCGGAATATCAACAATAAAAGAAGAAAAAGGTGCCCCAAAACCGGGTTTTTGTAAAACCTAGAAAACCAAATAATAATGGGTTTTTTTATACTTATTACCTCCTGTTGTCCCCCCTTTATACTAATTATTTCAATAGCCCCCCCAAAGCCCCAAAAATAAAATGGGAAAAAAAATACCGTTCCCCCGGAACTAAAATGCCCCCCCCCCCAACAATAAAAAATTCTTTGGTGCTTACCAAAAATTTCAATACCCCGGTTTTTTTCCCATACAAAAAAAAATATAATCAACAATTTTTTATACGAAAAACACTAAAATTTTGGATTAATCAATAACACCAAGGAATGTAAACAACCAAAATGGGAAAATAACACACTTTCCCCCTTTTGGAAACACAAAAGGGGGGGGGATTTTTTCCCCACAATTGTCAGTGGGGCGCGGGAAAAATCCAAGTGGGAAATTATTGTTTTTTACAAACAAAAAAGGAGGGGGGGGAAGGGGTCCCCCCGGGTATTGAAAGAAAAATAGGGGGGGAACCCTAAAAAAAGAATTTTTAAGGGAATTCTTAATGGCGAACCGCCCCCCCTGGTTTATTTGGGGGGGGCTTTTTTAAGTTTAGGTATTAAAAATTTTTTGGCTATTAAGTTTATTTTTATAAAAATACATACAAAATAAGTTTTATGGCCTTCAAAAGAAAAGGGGGGTGGGGGGGGGGTTTCAGTCGCCTAATTATTATATTAAAAATTGAAAAAATTTGAATAAAGGGGTCTGAGTTGGTTGGGGATGAAAGAAAAGGGGTTTGGAAATTTGTAAAACGGGGGCCCGGTTTTGTTGGCAAAAGTGGGCAAAAATTTCCCAAAAGACCTTGTGTTTTCCCCGAAATTCCAAAGAAAAAAAAATGAAAAAAGGTAAAAGGTGCCCCTACGTTTACCCCGGGGTTTTTTTTATTTTTTACTTTAAAAAGAAGTATGGAGTTCGAGCTATTGGGTGTTTATGCGTATGATGAAAACCACGATATAAAAATCACTAACGTAATAATGGGACTGTCGTGCTGAAGTTGATGGGTTTTGTAAATGAGACAGAAACTATCGGGCCGGGCTTGCTGTAACATATGTCTGGTGAGCCGCCTAAAAAGTAGATTCCATAGGTTCTTACGGCTAGAGGGAAACTCTAGGGTCGTAAACAGGAAGTATGTCTGGAACAGGTCGAAAAAATCGGATCCCATGGATATGGGGAGCCTGACCCTGATGATGGATATAAAGAGTTCATGTGAGGCCGAGCATAAGTAGTTGCGCTTGAGTAAAGTGTTACGAATTTCTTGCACTATTAAGAATAACACTGGAAATTTTCTAAAATATCCGTGGGGATCCGGGTTAGAATAGGTCCCTCAGATCCTTTGCGGTGCCGAGGTAGATGAGGCGGACTGAATGGGGGGGGCAGGGGGTCATTCGAAATCGAGAACGAGAGACCGGAAAAAGCCGAGGTCCCCCGTGTCACGCAGGTGTGGCACGATAAAGATCCCCATTTCTTGCTCATAAGAAGAGCCCCTGAGTGCCGTAGCATAGGCCTAAATTTTGCAGCCCTTCCGGAATGGTGACGGTCTCCATATGAGTGAAATAATCTCGGTGGGTACGTAAACAATAATAAAATCAATCAATCTAAGTCGGTAAACAGGAAGTAGGTGTCGGACAGCCGTCTGAGGTTTCGGTATCCCATGATATGGGACCCACCCGCTGATGGATGGGATTATTCGAAGGTCATGAGGCTACGATAAGTAGTTACTCATGAGTTAGAGTAAAGTGTTACAATAACATTTATTCCCCCGCCCCCCGCCATTTCCACCTTTATAAGCCGGTTTATTTGCAACCGTGGCAACCGGCCAAACTTTTGGTTGATTCAAGTTTCCATGGACCACTATCTATTTCCCGTAACGGTTTGTGAATTGGTAGACTCTATTTGATTCAGAAGCGTTGGCTTGTTAAGTGGACTGGCGTATGACAGTATGCCCTGAAAGCCAAAAGTTAATAAGCAGGCGTGGAGCGGAGGCGAGGAGGTGATTCCTTGCCTGTAGAATAGTCAATAATTGGTTTAGCATATAAATTCACAGTGGCTTTTCCACTTGTTCAAAAGCGTAAACGGTCTGTCAGGTTAAAGTTCCGTACCGACCGTGGCAGGGCCGGCGGCCAAGAAGGGGAACTGAAGCCATCCAAAGCTTAAGATGGTAATCCATCGGAACATCGCTCGGCCCTTATTCCGGAGAAAAAACTCGGAACGTTATACCGTCGCCAATTCACGGACTATTTTTTCGTCACAATGAATGAATTAACAAATCGACATGATGAATGAATTATTCGAAGCATGTGCGAACAATGATATTGGGAAAAGTGGGCGAGATTTGTTGAAAATGAAAGGACAAAATACAATATTTGGGAAAGTAGATCCCATTGGAAGCGGTTGGTTTGCACTGTCAGAGGATAAAATGTTTTCGTTGTACAAAAGTAGTAGATAATTTTAAACGGATTTTACTTGTATCAGCAAAGCCTCACTTTGTCGATCACCTAAGCTTGACAGTGGGCGTAGCTGGGCCCTGAAAGAAATAGTTTGGTGTGTGTGTGTTCGGGGGGGCGACAGAAACTTTCATATAGGCCGGCTATATAATGGGTGGGGGGGGGGGGGGGACCTTTTATAAAAATAAATTGCAGAGCAATGAGAATAGTAAAATGAATAGATGGAGTGGGGTTGGTTGTTACGTATCGGATCGCCTATCTGCAAAGACAGAGAGAGCGATTCCTTATCAAATATGGTGACCATCCGATAATTTCAAATGTCAAGAAATAGTCCGAGAGACCGCTCTTTAGTTCAAAATGTCCGATATGTTAAATATAATATAGACGTCCATGTGATGTGGGATGGCCGGGCTGAGCGGGCTGTCAAATTTTTAAACCTTTACTCGTCATGTCACGTCATTGAGCAGTGACTTATTCAATCAAATGAAAGATGCCGTGCCACAAGCTGTTGGATTAAAAAATCCAAGTGGATGGAGTGACGACGAGCTCTTCCTGAGATGACCCTGGACAGCACTTTGCCGGACTTGTGGGAATCACACAAAGCACAGTCACATCACTGAATGTTGCCGAGACAACGGGATTGAACGCATGGCCCTGCCCCAATCACATTACAGACAGTCGCCCTTGGTAGGCACTTTGCCCCACCCTGCTAGGCG
>CAJDSM010103053.1:0-11008 GCA_903981925.1 Ostrea lurida
GGTAGGACGTGCGCTTACTCGCATAAACCTTTTCTATATTCAGATTTGAGATTTTACCTTTCAAAATTTAATTTGATTTCTAGCGTCAATATATTTCTTCTATTGAGATCCATAATCTGGAACTGGCTGCTGAAACTACAGGATGCAAAAGTAGCATAAAGTTCCTTTCTATCATGGCATCACTGGATTCCAATAATATTCAATTAACAGCCTAGGTGGTTATAAAGATTTTTGAGATCGTTTATCTATCAATTGCTCAAACTCGGTGATCTTAAATCTTATAAACCTTATGTAATAATCTTATCCTCATATGCGATAACTATGGGCAATGTTTGTTATGTATGCTTGGGTTAATTGAGTTGACATCAAATAAACAAGCTAGACATCTGGATATAATGAGCAATACGTCTGGTATGATACAGAAAAAAGTTTTTAACTCCTGGCAGATACTATTGTTTATTTAGATTATCATCTTCTAAGCTGACAGATAGAAGGTTATATAATAATTAATTAACCAATATTATGACCCTATTTATATTTCTGAGCTGTATTGTTACCTTGTCTAAATGCTACCTATTCAGCAACGTCCCTATCTTTATTTTAGATATAGGAAGGAAGATCTCTGCATCGTGTTTGTTTTGATGGCGAAACCCACTTTCCTACCTGCGTTCGCTTTCCGGTGCATTGCGCCTACTCCAAAAGAATGTGTAACCGTTACCATTCGTAATTTGGCTTGTTTGAGAGTAATTCACAAGAGTTCAATATCATTGTTTGGCTATTCCCTTGCACTTGCAGTTCGTTTTGGATCTTTGAAGGTCTAGAAGTTCATGACTAAGAATGAGACTTATGTCCTTTCTTCTGATTTTACCGGCGAAAGGGGTCCGCCAGTGCGGTATGCTCAGGGTGAGTAAGCAGGCTAATTTTAGGGCATTCCTATAGCCGTCCGTCTCAGATGAAGCGGCAGAACGATTCTAAGAGGGCTCTCTTGGTACATCGGAGGCTTGCCGGATCCATTGTGGCCTTGTCCAGATTTGAAGACGCATTGTCCTGATGCCTGTGTGGAGTCGAACAGTCTCCGTGTATCCCCTGCTGCTTGGTCGCCGCTCTCATGCGCCATCGGGCTTGGTAGAAATGAATGATGTTAGTTGCATGACTTGCTTGCGTGACTGATTGAATATGATAGGGTGATCTTCTGGCTTGAATACCTCAATCTTCAGTCCTGAATGCGTCCAGTGGCAGCAAAGTCCAAAGACGGCAGAGAACGAGATCAGGAGTTGCCCGGAATTGTGATGGCTAAAACACCACCTAACGGACCATCGGATTTTCTTCAGGTTTCTCCTTGCTTCTTTGCTCTCCGAAGTATCTACAAGCGCAGTAATTTGCCCATACTGGGGTTTGTTTAATTGGCACAGCTTACACATACCGGGGCTCATGTCACAGTCGAGCCAACTCTCTCCAAGTCCTTGCCAAGTTGTGGATGAGATCGTTAGAATACGGTGCAAACTCGTGGGCATTATAGTCATAGCTAATGGAGGCCTATGTACGCAGGAGCAGCTCTACCACTCGGCTCCCCATTCGCTAATGTACTCGATGGTTAGGTGAAAGCGAGAAGTACAACGACTATCAATAACTCAATAATGATTAACCCGCCTTTGTTTCATTGTCATCACACACGTATGCACAACACATCATGTCGGCATCCAAATCGAAAATGACTCCAGGAGACTATCTAAGCCATGACCGTACTCATTGACAAGGGCCAGACAGGCAGGACGTGAGACGACAAAGGCATGTGTGATCAGATGCGACGTCATCGTTGATCGTCTCCAACTGAACTTTATATTTAGCCGAAGCGAAACACAGGGGGAAACGTCCTAGTCAACACAGCAAACTGACTGCCTCAGATTGCTGAAGATCTGCAACGAGCTGTTCAGCAATCTAGACTACAACTGTCAGACAGTAAAAAAAAGTAGCTCTTTAAGACACTGTACTGCGTCTCTGAAGTCCTCTGCACCAACACCCAGGACTGGTTTGATGAAAGACTTTTGGAGGAAAAAATAGCGCTCCGAGTATCATCAGAAGATCTATCAAAGCGTGTCCAAAGTACTGCTTTCATCTAAGCAGCAAAGTCCAGTCAAAAGCTTCGATGCCATGCAGATCTGCCATGCGAAGTGAAGAATCCAGATTAGCCGAGCCATGATCAAGAATCTTATGCCTAGCAGTCCATGACCACATTCAGACTTCCCCTATCCATGCGATGATAAACCTGCTACGGACAGAAAGAGATCTAGAGATGGGACGAACACTTCGATAAATACTCAAGGCCTAACGATCAATGATGAAGCAATAGCTTTACAGGTGCTCGACAACCTCCTCTAAGAAGTCAGCAAAGTACAACAGGACAGTGGGATCGCCGAGCATCTGTGAGATCACAGACACGGGAACCCATCTGCAGTTAACGATCGTTTTATGGTCATGTGGATCCAGAGGCAACTACCGCAAGAGTTAAGATACCAACGATTGATCACATTTACAAGCACAAAGGAATCTGACAGTCTTATACACACGAAGATCCCTCCTGTCATGCAGCAAATCTTGTCGTGTCTGTTAATAGCTTGTTGAAGCCTCCTCCCTGAAGTCAATGTGTTCGGGCAGTAGAGAACTACGGACATATTCGCCGCCCGCAGCTGTAAGAACATACTCATGATCTCTATACATACTTCGTAGACCTATAGCATTTATACAGTCAGTCGGTTGATGGTGCAATATATTTCTGCTATAGCGCAGTCCTGATGATACGTCTTTGATGTGACTTACCAAAGCCTTCCGGGACAAACGGGTCAAAAGTGATGTCCTAGCCTCCAACACTCTCGCATTATGTTTTCAGCAAATGATACCGAGTCAGACATGGAAGAGTCGTTTACCTCAACAATCTGCAGAACCGTTCGTGGAAAGTAGGACTGTTCTCAGGATCTACTTACGCGAGATGCCGTGAATGCTGTGATGATCAGACATCAAGCAGTGGTGCTTTTCACGCCTGCACAACTGGTCCATCCATAAGACAAGAACGGATATGTTTCCACGCCATCCCGTGACAACCATACACGATACCATTTGTGAATGACACACGTCCCCATTGGACTTTCCGACTCTGTCACCCTCTTGCAATGCACATACGAAATGCCGAAATCAGCACAGAACGCAAGAACAACGCCTTTGTAGACGCCAGAAAAATTCTGGAAAGAGAGAGATCAACTGGACACGAAAGTAAAGTCTATCCAACACAACCCTCTATCCTACTCGAAACTGAACTTACTGAAAGGCAGAAACAACTCTAATCATTATAATCCAGATGCTTCGGAACTTCGCATATCGGCAGGAACAAATCCCTGACACGGGCAACTGCCAAGCTACTCAAACAGACGTAAGGCCCAAGAGATAGGCGGCCACGTGCCGCATCGGCAGTATACCCCAAAACCTATGAATACGAAGAATCATAGTTGGACGTTCAATGAACGATTCAAAGTACAAGTTGACATGAGCATTTCAACTATCAAGAAGATTTCAATCATCATAAGAACCTGGGAACTCCCTCGACAGACTTCTGCGCCGGGCAAATCACAAAAGGGAGCTAATATTAGCAGAAGAAACGCATATCTATACGGCGAGCGAAAACGTGCTGGCGCTCAGAGCAGAGCTATCAGCACTCACACCTAGGCTAACCACTACTGGGGCAAACCTGTGAGAAGCTCTTGCCCGATTTGGTCTCACCACCACCCAAACACCAGCAACTCAAATTTATATACTAGATATGTCATGCTCGAAACAAGGTATACATCCAGCACAATGGAGATGCCCCCCCCCCCGCGAGCGAACGGCTTCGTGTCGCCGAACCATGTGTTCTACAAATCTGGATGTCTTTCTCATGCAAAAGTTCTCATCATTGTATTAAACCTGTGATGAAGATAGTGTGTGCAGGACAATTTTCCCGTAATTATGCTTCTGGAATATATTTGTCTGAACATTCAATATCTGCAAATGCTGTATTTTATGATAAAGACCAAGTTGAATCGATCATCCCATTTATCAAATGATTCTACAGAATACTTAAGATATTAAATTGTCGTCGAACCGTGGCAAATGACTTAACTTTGGCACAGAGCTAAATCTTGTGCCGTATGAATGGGATATAGCGATGTTAAAATCAAAATGCATTATTCATGCATTCAATTTATATGAATAAATACACATTAAAAGGCAATAAGTTCTTTTTTATACATGTACATAAAATCTTTTATATATAAAAAATTGAGCGGGAGTTTTCATGGAAGACGGCTGACTCATCAAATTACATTTGACGGGTTGAGGGCCAAACGTGTCACTGCATCATATATTAATACTATTATTTATACATATGTTGGTGTGGGAGGATTAGGTGTCACACTGACCACCCATAGTCTAAATCTCGCATGATTAAACCGTTGTCAATAAAAGTTGGGGTGGTTTTCCCAACCCACTTCTCCCTCTTCTCCTCAAACGGGCTATATTCTTTTGAGTCTCTATGATTGACCCTTCCAAAGGCCCTGTGCATGGTGGCAAGTCTAGGTTTGGACCCTGCGTAACAGGTTTCAGAATTAGTAAATGGACACGATTGCCTTTCTGGCAATAATTGTGCCTAAACGTCTATACTACCTTTGGTCAGAGTCTGTTAAATGTACCCCTGAATAATTTGTTCTGGGTAGTTAAGTGGACAGTCGTTTGGTTACCTTTTCGTAAGTTCCATTAGTGAAATTGTGTGATTACCTTATCCTAACATGCCTTATCTTGTTTGGTTATCCTTGGTCAATATGCTAATGCTGTGTTCAGTTAAGTGGCCTAAGTTAAGTGGAGCCTACTTGCTACTAAGTTCAATAGTGGAGGTGTAGTAACTGGAGTGCTTCTTATTTGGGGCCAGATCTTAAGGTATATGCTAAAGCCTTGGTAAGTGTGATTATTTTGGTGAGCTACCTTGATCCGTATTTAAAGAATGATGGATTTGATCAAGTGCTATAATTTACCTTTTGGTATTTAGTCATCCATGTGCCATTGCTGTGGTAAGTGGCACAAGTCTGTATTGGTGGACTTATGCCTCCCGTAAGTTTGATAGTAATGGTCATTGACTCCGACTTACGTTATACCTTTTGGGAGATCATTAGTTGGTTCATATCTAATGCCTTGTCAGTTAGTGGCAGTCTATTTGTGGTACTTATCGGAGTTCAATGTGAATGGGAGATTGCCTTGCCTACCGTCTTACTACTTTTGCAATTGGTGAAATATGCTAAATGGATGTCATGTAGTGGAAGGGTGACCTTTTACTCCGTGGTTATGATGGGTATGACTCTACGAAACTTTGCTTTCTTTGGGGTAATCCATTAGCATCATATGCTAAAATGCCTGTGGTCAGTTAGGGCACAAGTCTAGTTTGCCGTGACAGCTTGACTTTGACCCCTCGTAAGGTTTCTTGAAATGGAATTCTGACCCTCTGACCCAAACGGATGCTTATTACCCTTTGAGTCAACTCCCTTAGGGTATCATATGTTAATAATGGCCCTGTGTTCAGTTAAGTGGCACATTAGTTTAGGTCGTGGACGCCTTACTTTTAGACCTTCCGGAAGGTTTCAACTAGTGTAAATGGGGAACATTGACCCCCTCCGCCCTCAACGGCTATACTACCTTTTGGGGTAATCTCATTAGGTATCAAGAGTAGGCCTATGTTGTGGTTAGGTAATGGACAGTTAGTTGTTCCGCTGAACGCCTTATTGACTCCTGTAAGTTTTAATAGTAGGAAATGGGTTCATTTAACCCCTCCGCCAAACCAGTCCTATACGACCCTTTTTGGGTCAGTCCTTAGTTCATCATTGCTAAAGCCCTGTGTCCCCGTATAGTGCACAAGTCCTAGTTTGGCGCTGACGCTTACTTAACCCCCGTAAGGTTTCAAATAGTGGAATGGGTACATTGACCCTCTGACCGCAAAGTGCCCTAACTACCTTTGGTCAATTCCCTTGGGTGATATATTGGTAAACTGCCCGTGGTCAGTTAGTTGTCAGTCTAGTGTTGGGCTCTGGCGCCTAACGCCCTACTTTGAGCACCATTATTTTCCTCAGGTTCGATATGCTTGAATTTAATAAGCGATAAATTTTCCTTATTCGCCGCTAGCTTATTGGCCGCTAGCTTGACTTTAGTTACGTTGAAGAATCGACGGAAAATACGCTATTGCAATATTTAAATAGAAATGTACACTTCGGAAAACTGACTTACTCTGCCATGTTGGAACTAAACTAACAATGGTAAAAGCATTGGTTGGGCTACGGTTTCAATTTTGACGTTGTATCCTACAACGAAAGTGAGTTCGATCGCAAATTAGTCAAACTAAGGAGACCGTGGTCGGTGATCGAACTCGCCCATAGTTAATCGCGGTGGGCTATTGTTATAGCTAGGACACCAAGGTAGTCAGATGTGGTATTCAAATAAGGTTAAAAGGTTAAATGCCAGCCACGTCTGTCATTTCAAAAGTGTCTGACAGCTGGAGCTTTAAGTAGATTATGGTACGTGGATGAGGGAGGAGGTATGTAATGGATAGTTGCATTATACATGTGGGTGGGTGTGATGACCATCGCAGGTAATCCAAGAGGTGCCAAGATAAGAAGATACCCCCCTGTCAGCAATGTCCCTCCCTTGACATTGTTTATTTGCCGACAGAGGCCTCAGTTAAGGCCTTAGCTACTGCCGGCAGATAGGCTGCGGTAAAAATAGTAAGTGTGAATATATACACTGATAAATATGGTTGTGGAATTCATTTTCGTGTATTTGTAGACGTGTTTGGTTGGATTTTATGTCTCCATTATATAGGGATAAATGCATGGTCCAAAACAAGTTGTAGGCTCAACCATACAAGTGAGACCTGACACAAATAATCAAGCCCTACCTTATATCCACGACAAGACACGGAGCTCGAGTCATAATTAGACCTATCACCACCACCCCAACCCGAGGTACCCCCGTCAATTCCCTTCGCTGACATTGGAGCCCCTCCCAGATATGTTAGATAAGGTTAGAATATCCATTTGATGTAATAAATAGAGGATATTCAATGTTTTGTTGTTGGATAGAGAATTTATTTCACGAGTGAGACAGGTATTTTTTGATATTTTCACGAGTGCGCAGCACGAGTGAAAATATGAAAAATCCTGTCTCACGAGTTTTTAGACTTTAAAATGATCAAAAGGGCCTTCCACATGACTATTTTATACAGTGATAATCAGTTCACACACATATATATATATATATATTTAAGAGATCGAACTAGGCCTGTAATAAATGCGTAAAAGTTGACGTTTGGAGGATTTTCCCGTCTTTGGTCATGCGTGCAGTAGTAATTAAAGTCCCCGTAGTCGAAAATAGTTGGAAGTGTTTTATTTCTATATATCCACTGTATTTCCAAAGTAGGTGTACGAAACCATCATGCTTCGTTAATTAAATAATAATTGTCACATAACTTTGAGTTCTGCGTGATTTTGAAGTGACTCTCGGTGTAAATTTCGCACCCAAATCTTTCTGAACGTCGGATCCCTGGGACACACAGTACATTGAAACACCCTTCTGACTTGAAAGCAAAACACAATGATTTGCTAAATCTCGCAGTTTGTTAGTATAAACAAATACACTGTTACGTCAAGCTGGTTTCTTTTGACGTCATCAAGCAAGGGGGATAAGTCATCGTACTTTATTGATACTTCAGTTCACAGCAACATTTGACGATCTGTAGCATCTGTATATTGCGATTTTTTCCGAATAACTTATTAACATGTATCATATGGGTAAAGAAGAACACATTTTCATACAGAACAAAATTTTCTTAAATTTTGTCTCCCATGACCTTTAAGAGAGGTTTGAGGGTTAATACTGTAGCTCTACTACTGTTTGAAGTGTTTGTATGAGGTTTTTTCTGTATTTCTAGTATAATGAACAGTGCAGTAGGTAATGGGCGATAGTTTCTGGTACCTGACAGTGCGTGAAGTTGTTGTTTGTGTGTCTGGTTTATTTGTAAACACTATGAAATGGCAAACTAAACAATGTGTTAATCATAATCATGGTCCCAAAAATATATATACGAAATCGAGTGTAGGGTAGGATCAGGTGCCATGGAGGAGTAAGCATCCTCTGCTGACCGGTCACACCAGCCGTGAGCCCGTAGTCGAAACATAGTAAACGGGGTTACCCGTCGTCAAATCTAGATCGCCCAAAAGTCCCCACCCTCAAGTGTGTATTGATTTTTATTAAAAAGGTTTTGTGCATGGGTTGGATTTGATTTTGGATATTAGTTTGGTGTTAGAATTGAGGTTATGCTTGTATATGTTGACAAGATATAAAAAAAACACTTAACAACGATTTGACTCTTTTTGACCTTACTACTAATGTTGGATAGTTTACCACAGGGCCAATCAACTTGCCCAGCAGGTTGCCCATGTCAGTAGGAACATCAGTAATCATGTTAAGTACTAAATTTTACACTCTACATTATATCACCTGCTTATGGTGTGTATGTCTCCCAGTTGATTCGATACGCAAGAGCCTGCTATATAAAATGGCGAAGTAAACAATGCGTTAATCGTAATCATAGTCCCAAAAAACATATAGACAAAATCGAGTGTAGGGCAACACGGACATCCGAAAAAAACACAGACAGGATCAGGTGAAATGGAGGAGTAAGCATCCTCTGCTGACCGATCACACCCGCCGTGAGCCCGTAGTCGAAACATAGTAAACGTCAAATACCATGTTCACCAACTGCATTGAGTATAAATGAATTTTGATATAGCTTGGAAAAACGTTTGTTATATACTTGTTTTAAGTATTAGACTGGTGTTGGTTAGACCTGCTTTACTGATATGCGAGAAACGACGATGTTCAATTTTATTCCCATACTATCTCGACACGACCACAAGTGCATTGTTAATTTCATTATCATCTAGTGATTTGAGTAAAATTCTATCAGCTCGATGCTTGTTGTCGTTGTTTGATCCTTCATGCTTTGTTCCATCATTGCTTGTGAAGCGATAGGCATAAATGGTATGACTTGAACTTGGCAAGGTGTCGATACACATGATTTACACCAAAGATCGCTTGATCTGAATGTGCCACAAACCGGTTCCCGTGATCCTCTATTGCTTTTCCAACACTAACATTAAGGTAGATCTCTACATCGTCATAATGGCTGACTTCCTTTCGAAATATGAATGAACATAACACTCCCAGATTTATACATGTATACCAAATCATTTCAAAATTAAATGCCTAACCGACTAGCTCAGTAAGTTACAGTCCCTGAAACGTTCTACTTTACCATTTTTTCGTGCGTTCACCCTGCGCTCTGCGTGCGCTCACCGTTCACAATTTTGCGTTCAATGTGCGCTCACCATTCGCGTTCACCGTTCATTCAGTGTGCGCTCACCGTGCGTTCACCATGCCTTCAGCGTGCGCTCACCGTGCGTTCACCGTTCGTTCAGTGTTCAGTCATTTTTCATTGCATTGACATTCAGAAATCCAAAGAGACACGTAGAAGGGCTATAATGACCAAAGAAAAAAAAAAGAAAAATAAAAAAAAAGAAGGGGGACATACAAAGTACATGTACAGATGCGACCAGTTCTAAAACCTCTCTTAAAGCAGTCTTAAAGCAGTTCTAATGACCTGCTCTAGTTTAACTTACGAGCGTTCTGCTGGCTGGCTCTATTAGCTGCTCCATGACTGCTCCAGTTCACTTAGAACAGCCTTCTGCTGACTGCTCGAGAGCTGCTCTTGTACTGCTCTAGTTACTTAGAAAAGGTCGCAGCGACTGCTCCAGTTTCGCTAGTAGAATAGCTCATTATATATAATTATCTTTGGTCTGCTATTTTTCCTTAAAAAAAAAACCCGAAATTTACAGAAATTGAATTCTAAATGGAAGTTTATTTACAGATTGAATGCTATTTTAAAAACAGTTTTGCATATACGTGCGGGATATTGAACGAGCGTTACATGTGATGCACACTCGCACCAAATTCCTACTTATTTAATCATGTTTCGGAATTTGGATATCTTTTTATTGTTGAAAGGACAACATGGTTTTCGGAAATGTTCATTAAATATTCTGGTGAGTTTCGTTCGCTGACATTTACGGTCTCATTGATTCTTTCATCTATGATTATCTCTAATGTCCTTCTGATAATTTCACGTCTTCGTGGCTGCTTTCGGTGGATCTTCAATGGAACCATTTAAACGGTATCTCTTATAACTCATTACATATAGAGCGCGTTAAACTTTCTAATACCTCTCTGATTTCTGTCAAATATGCTTACTATTTTGTAACGAAAAGTCTTCCCCATCTGTTTCTTAAATTAACAATTCTCTGTTTGTTCTTATTGTATAAAAGGCAGTCTATTCAATTTTCACAGGCATTTTCACTAATATGACACTCACGTGTCAAAATTTTAAAGGTTGAACTTGTGCGTTTCCAAAGCGGTTAATCATACAACACAGAGCTGCTCTAAATTCTGACCGGAGCTGCTCTAGGAAAACAAGAACAGCTATAGAGCTGTTTTCTAATTATGACCGCCGACGTTATACTTTATGATTACAGGTCTGTGACTGCTTATGTACCGCTCTCGCAGTTCTGCTCTAAGTTAACGTAGAACAGGCTCATTGACTGTTTCCAGTTAACTAAAACAGTCCATGACAGCTTTGCGGTTCATGGCTCTAAGTAACTATATGAGCAGTTCGTCATGACTGCTTTGCGACCGCTTTGCGTCTGCTCTAAGTTAACTTAGACAGTTCTCCATGACTGCTCTCTCCCTGGTACTGGTTGGCGAGTAGGTTGAACTGGTCTCATCTGTAATTAATGGTAGGTTCCCTACTCCGACTACTTGTGATTTTCAAAAATTGAGTTTAAATCTTAGATTGTTCATTTTAGGGTATCTCTCTCAACAACAACAA
>CAJDSM010103064.1:2269-14290 GCA_903981925.1 Ostrea lurida
AACTGGTTGGTATGTAGCCTGCCTCAAGCTGTGTATGTGTAGATTTCCTTGTCAAATGATTCTTTTTAGCCCTCCTTGGTAGTGTATATTTATCCTATTTTTATATATACATACAGTGTGCACTACAGTAATTTTGATATCAAATTGTAATCTAGAAGTCGCTCCCGATGTGCATAGTAAATTAGATCCAAGGAGGTCAATGTTGTTTACATATCGACAGAAGAAAAATGTGGATGTTTCCTATTATTTTGTGTAAAACCAGGAGAGAAAACTAGACGTTAAGGAAAGGAATTTTGGTCTAGTGCTAACGACGTTCGGAACTACATGTACCTAAACAAAATCCAGTTAATCTGACTACATTTTATCTCTCAAACTACTTTATATTTCAATGCTAGAGATTCTTTCACATGTGCTAGTTTATTAATTCAAGGATCTTTACATTGTATAAATGTAGGAGACTGGATACACTTGGGATACTAAAAGGCGAGCAGTGCAGAGCAGAAGCCGATGGAAAGACCATGTAGCCGCTTTATGTGTATACATACACGGAGAGGATTAAGTTCGGTAAGTATCACTTGACTATTGCAGTGTGTACAATCATGCGACAATAAAAAGAGACCCTCTCTGATAAGAAAAGGCGAAGGTAGCGAACAGTGATCAATCTCGTAAGTCCCAAACAGAATACAAATAAGAGTTGGGCAAATACGTACCCCTGTAGCATAATTCTATCATCATCTGCATATGGTGTATATATCTCAGATTTGATAGAAAATGCAAAAGTTTTGCGTATGATTAGTTTTCAAATCGAGGCTGACTACTTTCAAATAAGCTAATGTTGCAGAGGTTTGAGCAGACACATTTACAGTAAGCATTTCGCAATTTATGTGGTCGTTATAACGATCGAGTTTGCCAATATAGCCTGCCAATGGGTTGAATGCTGTCTGACATGTTTAAAAGGCGTTCTTTAAAGCTGACATGATTTCATAAATATAGCAGAATTCTTCAAGTCCGCCATATTACTTTGCCAATCCACCATATTAGTTGAATATTCTATTGTTATATGTGTCAGGATTTGCAGGGTATATAAGGGGATGAGCTGTGCTACGCTTCACTTCACACCAGTGTTTCTGATTTACCTGTGCGGATTACCTCGACAGATAGCACGTACATTTCCCATAGCATATTGAACGGGGAATAACATTTTAGAATACCAAGCAGAGCTCAAAATTACAATAAAATACCGACATCAGTAGAAAATCCTACAATTTTGAAAAATAAATTTAGAATAAAAAGCTACACATCTGTACATGCAATGTATGCATAGTTGCAATAAACATGTCCAAATATGCAATAAACTTGCAGAAATATTTTATCAGCTATAGATTGATGGAATGGAACAAGCAAATGACAAAGAACTAATACCATACATTATTTACTCACTTCAAACAATTGAAAATACAGAAATATGCACACGAGATTCATGCTCACCTTGAAAACGCATCGAATGCTGATTATGTATCTGGGCATTTTGTTTGTGAGTGTCAACTTGTTATATATATATGGGAAAAAAAAAGGGAACCGGTGGGTGTGGAGGGGGGGGAAGGGCTACCTAGAAATTTATTTGTGTCAAGCATAAATATAAGGAAAAAAATAAAATAAAATTAGTGGCTGCATTCGAGCTCCTAGAACGATACCCATTGACTCTATCGGTTGGTGGTGATTCTAAATGAAAAATAATTGTCGTTTTTAGTTGTGTTAGTCAATCATCGAGTATAGTGTGTTGTGTCGTATAACGCAGATTGAGTGTTAGCAGCGAGAATGAGAAAGATTAGATGACGTGTACTTAGAAAAGATAATGGGCAATGAAGAGAGAGAAGTAGAGTAGGAGAATTGACCAGGGAGAGAGAGAGGTACATATAAATGTCATTCTAATTATCAGTAGTTTACATAATAAATGGGATTATTAAAACTTATTATATTGTAGTTATATGAAACGAGTGATGTGGTTGTTGGATTGTTGGATGTTCATTTTTTAAAGTTAAAGTATTATACTCTTCGCTTGTAGAAGTATATTTTGGCATAAGCTGGGAGCTCAGAATTGTGAAATTCAACTGTACAGGCTGCCAATCCAGAAGCATCTAGGTTGCTCGCAAAGGACATGAATTTTAGGGTGACCCTCGTGACAGGTGCATAATATGTCCATCGCATTAAGAAGTCCAGGACTCTACGAAAAAAAGGTCTTGTTTTTGAATCAAGATTTCAAGGTTCACAATAAAAAAAAAAAGGTAGGGGGGTGTGTGAATCAATGTCTCATAAGCACATAAAAGTTACAGTATTTTACGGATATCACTAATTATGTGTTTAATTCAATTAGATTGTGTCAGCATCATTGAAATTGTCATATGCAACGTTATTCGTGCAGAGTGATAAAAAAATGTACAGTGGCTCCTCGTTTACTAGGGATCCGGACGCCATTAATCAATCCGACCTTACTTCCGGACGATTTTTTTTTTTGTAATAATTAGATCCGGAAATTCCGCAGTATCCGGGATCCGGACGGTCCTAGCTTTAATTGTATTCTGTTAATCAAATAGGCGACATATTAAAATTATATTGACTATTGAAATTAGCTGTACCGTTAATCCCCCCCTTCCTCTGGTGCCGCTCTCTTTTTTTTTTCTTCTTCAAGCAGGTCTGCTTCGTACGATTTAGTGAGGCGGTCATGAGACTATGCAAAAAGATAATATGCAGTATTATTGCTGCGATCTACGCTATGTAGGCCTCGTACGTATCTTCTAGGCAAGTAAGAATTGCTGCTGTTTAAGGTGAACAAAAGTGTAACATTACGCGTCAGTTTCATCGGTGACCAGTATTATCGAATACCCTGAGAATGAATTTTCACATTCGTGTATCAGTAATGAGTTTATTCAGTCTATTATAGAAATCGTTGGATAGATAAAGTGCATGGTAGACGATCTATTGTCTCCGCATAGTTTGGGTTCGACTCCACTCTGGATGATGATAATATATTTTATTGAACTGCTAAATATAATTTAGGGGTGATTCGAGCTTGTTTAATTTTGTTAAAATCGCATGATGTCAGACTTTTTTTTTTTTGAATAGAAGTCGTGTTCGGAAGATGACTCATTAGTGTTCATAATCCATTTTACGTATTCAATAAAGTGTGAAGCTTACATGTGGATGAATGATAATGAGAGAGAGATTGGTGAGAGGATGTCGCATGTTGTATTGTGAGACTAAGTAGATTGAGATAGAGAGAGTGTAGAAAGATAGAAGATATATTCGATGATGTGAGAGGATTGACTGGTAGAGAGAGAGAGGAGAGATGAGTATGAAGAGAGATGAATACAGCATATTTTGGTCATTGCCTCGATGCGAACAGAGAGACAAATGCTTTGTTTATGATATGGTCGAGAGAGAGAGAGATATGGTTTGGTGGTAACGGCGCACGAATGTTAATAAGCAATTGTTGTGTTTTGTGATCAATAGTTAACACTTTGACAGAAGAATATACAGTGGTACGTTTGTCATGGATAAGTGTGGAGAGAGGTTAAAAAAAGTGTAGGATTGAGAGATGTATGTGAGCATCATGTTTCTATCTTACCGGCTTTCCGTAGGCGTAGGATGAAAGTACTATACTCCTGCTCGTTTTGTGTGTATGGTTTTTGTTTGTTCTTGATTTACTCCGGCACGAGTAGTAAGACGGGTTGGTGGGCTCTTGGTGAAATGTTTCACCTCAGTTGTAGAACTGCACTCCGTTTTCATTGTAGTAAGCTTTGCGCTATTTTTGTCATCTCAGTTTCTTACCTCTCCCGCGCCTCTTTCTGGAATAATTAATAAGATAACGCGTGGTTAGATTGCGTGAGTAGTTTATATGCTTTTGTACTCATAGCCTCTTGAGGTATTGGATTTCTTTTATGTCCTCACTGTGTGCACGCATGACTTAGTGGTAATTGCACAATTAAACTCGTGCAAAATGAGGATACTTGTGGGTGCACAGTATAATGGCCTGCCGCGCTTGCTACCCTCATGACATGTTTCGCACTTGACTCATCCAGCAAACAATAGAGAGCTGTCCGAGTGAAGGACTTTTTCTCTGGTGCAGTGTGAAAAAAAAAAATTGCAACGATGTTAAAATTTAATGCGAAAGATAACTGGTTGAATTGGAATCTATTTTTGTGGGGTTACATCAAATGATTTTCAAATACATATTTAGTACTTTGTAGATGTCAGATACTGTTAAAAGACTATTATTTGTCTAATAAAGTAAATTGGAAACATTAATACAAAAATGTGTTTAATTTCTAATACTATCAAAAAGATAAACATACTGGTTACTTAGTGTAAGAGTCAAATCATTGCGATTCCAGTTATCCGCCTTCATGTATCGTACGATTTTGCTCGGACCAAAGTGTCCGGATTAACGAGGATCCACTGTAACATGATAAAAAAAGCTCTAAATCAAGATAGGCAGTTTTTTAGGTGGTGAACTTAAACTTCTATGTTCGAACACTGATGATTGTCAAGATATATGATTATGTCCGAACTGATTTGTAGGGATCCCACCGACCTATTTTTTTACGTATTCTAACACTTCGATATCTCAAAAGTTCACTGGTATCTCAAACGTTTTTTTCTCGGATCCGATCTGAGTTCGAGATAACAATGTTCGACTTGTAGTTATTTGACTGATGTAAGACTAACACCTGTAAATATCCACATTTGTTGATACTTGTTACATAATAGAAACCAATGCACATCTGACAAAAAAAGAAAAAAAAAAAATAGAAAGAAAAAAAATTTATTATAAAAACAATCTAGAAATGATCTATAATCTATCTGTTACCCTATAAATTAGAGTGTTTGTAGAAATTGGGTTAGATACGATAGGAATGGTAATAATACAAAACGCGAGATTTACTGGTGAATAAAGAGAGTGAAATTTAAGATGTTAGTGCTTAATGTTTTTCAGCAATTCATGGAAGGCGGTGAGACAGGACGGGGGAGGCAGAATCCCGAAGAGATGGTAGAGTGAAAGACGGGGGGGGAGGGAAGGGGAGAGGAGGGGAGGAGCGGAGAAGCAAGGTTTGTTTTCCTGTGTGGGGTCGTCGCTTGTTTTTATTATTATGTTACAAGTCAAAACCAGAGAGATACAGTTTTCGTTGCTCTGCATATACAAGCATCACTCTTATACATAATTATTAAAGTTGGCTCTCTCCCCATCTCAGTGTGATTCGGGGATATTTTGTGCAAGGGTTGGATTGTGCATAGTTTTTATTATTTTGCTTTACAACTTAATTCTAGAAGTTTGCTTCAGCATTTGTAGCGGAGGGCTTGGGGGTGTGGCACTTGTTAAAAGCAGTCTCTAGCGACCTCTGAGCAGTAGCAAGCCATATGGTCCTCTAATTGATGATTATTTGTTTTTTTTACTATTATATTTATTGTGAAGACTCTAGATTGACGAAGATTATTCTATAGTAAAGTAAATGTAGGTGTTAAAAGCCCAAGTCATAATATTTATGTTTCTATATGACGCACTTTATTCAATCGCACTATCCTTGTGAAAATGTTCAAGGTGAGTATTTAGAGTGAGTGTTTGCTTACATTTGAACCGTGGTTGTGTATATCTTTTTTAACTTATTTCATTTAGAAAGTTGATAACAGTTTATCAGCATAATGGTTCGCTTAAGACAAGGGGATTGGTGTGGTGTGTTCGGAAATATCATTTTGCTGTCATCTATCTAGGATCTTGTACGTCATGTTCTAGTGGTCAAATTTTCATCTTCCATAGTAGTAATCAAACTCCTTCACCAATTGTTTGTCTCTTCTCTACTTCGGAGTTAGAGGAATCTTTCGAATCCCTATGTTGTTATTCTTCTCTCCATCACGCGTCAAGTCGTCACTTATTGACTTTGTTTAAGAAATCTGTGTTGCTAGGGGATGCGTATGCTTGTCTGTTGCCTCTTTGTTCCTTTTCTTTCTTTTTGGGATCGGTCGATTGCTACATTATTTGCTTGTTCCTTTTAATAATTCACATTGTTCGACTTCATTAATTATAACAAGCTACTCTAATCAATATCTAATTTTGGAAATGAATAATATAGAATTTTTCTTGCGATTATGTTAGTGATTTCTCTTGTCCATTTTCAAGGTCAAGGGTCTTACGACAATAAAACAGTTTTTGACATGTAAATGATCGTATATTTATTTCTCAACAACTCTTGTACAAGGATAAAATGTGGTCCCTTCTGTCATAACTGACTCAACTGTCCGATTATTTTGTTAAAGTCAATGGGCAGCTCTCAGGAAATTATAGACTTTGAATTTCAAAATAACCTTCAATTTTATCCTTTGACCAATTTTCAATTTCCGTTATTTGAAAAATTTTTGCTTATAGCTATCTTCTCTCATAGGTCCATTTTCGAATAATGTGATAAACAACGTCGATTGCATGAATGCTGTTGGTGGCTTTCTTGATAAGCTCGCCGAATAGCGTGATCTGGGTCTTTATTTTCTATCCATATTGTCAACAGGAGACTTTCTGGTCAAGAGGACGTGCGGAGTATTGACAAAGACTACTATTATGCTGCAAGACAAAATATTGTGAGTGGACACAATTGACTAACAAGCTAATGGATCACTCAAGGATCATGTTTTTTGTACAGATGAGGTAACTCAACATTTAGGCTATGGGGGCCTCGTGATATAAGAATAGTATTGACCATTGCTCTCTTCCTATTCGACAAAGTCGGATACGATGATCATTGTGGAAACTTTGTGCATATAAATTATGGTATGGTTAGATGCATTTTGGGGAGCATCCATCAGTTTTATGTGATCTGAGTATTCTTCGTATCAGTTCGGGCACCTGATCTAAGATATTCAAATTCTGGAATTTACGATTTTTTCGTTTTCCATATGGTGCCAAACCAAACATGTGAATCTTATAACTCAAATTTGTGAAATGGAATGTGTGAAAATAACGCATCAATCAGGGGACAGCTGCCAGTTTGCAAGAATAATATACCTTGTGATTTCAAATAAATTTAATTTCAATTGCATTGAAGATGTAAACTGACTGCCTAATTACACGACGAAATGCATCAATTATTGTTCTTCATGGAAAACAGCTTAGAAGCCTCCAGTGTTTCCCAAACTCAGGTTTTCATTGTCGATACCCCTATTGTACTAGGTCTCATGCATGTGCTGGATCAAGCATTCAAAATATTTCAAGCTGGGTGGGATCATTTTTACCAAACATTCAATTTGCTCGGTCTCTAATGCGCTTTTTTCTTAAATTGTAATATCCCCTTTCAAGAGCAGAAATAAATTATGAACGAGATATTCAAGATCTCACAACTAAAATGTAAACTAACACTAGAAAGCATTTTATACTGATATTTTATGCAAATCAAAAAGACTAAAACAGCATATTCTGTATAAAAATTGTCATTTTTCATGTTAAAAATGCCTCTTTCTTTGTGACCTCAGTGACATGCACGTGTTACAATGGAACATGGGTTGCCCTAGCAAAGATCCCAAAAGTCATGATGGTTCCGTTAGTGCACGGGAGATTAAGGTTCGATGTGCCCAAGATTTGAGAAAAAAGCTGGTGATGGGTAGTGCGTTTCGCGTGGACCCGCTATTTAGATAATAACCTTGTTTTAATTGTGGTTACAGAGAATGGGCTCTCTTTTAATGTACTTCCCTAGGATCACCATCTCAATTCGAAAGTTTGTGAACTGCTTCACCAGACTCGGTTAAAGGAACATATTCTAACAGTACTGCCGTCGTCCTGTTTGATCTTGGAATTTGGTTTGATAGTACAAGTTTAAAGTTCGTGACTCTAATTTCAATATTTCTAGATACGCCGTTGTTAATTTTACTGCTTACGGTTACGGTATGGTATAAACCATGCCGTCCTACGAATCTTTTCGACCGTGATTTTTAAACTGATCAATCAGCTCTTGTCTCCTAGGGGTGCAAGACCCCCGTTTTTATCTCATTTGATTTGCAGCCCGCATTACATGTCTATGATCATCCATGGGAAGTCTACTCTACGTGAAACTTACGGTTATCTCCAAATTGAAAATTCCCCTTTCACGTTGCTTTTTTGGGGAAATCAACATATATTATTTACAATACCTTTGATGTATGACGATCGAGGGAGGAAGAGAGAGAAGAGAGGAGGAGGAGAGAGAGGAGAGAGAGAGGAGAGAGAGAGAGAGGAGGAGAGAGGGAGGAGAGAGGAAGGAGAAGATGAATTATAACATATATTAGTATTGCCTATCATAGATTCAAATGATCTTCATCTGAATATGTTTTTAGGTCAGAACTAATATTTGTGTTACTATCTAATGATATGACTTAAATTAAATAATTGCCAATATGTTTTATACCGATATAGGAGTTTCGCTAAGTATGTCTGAATCGCAACTTCACAAAGATCTATATCACTTATATGTAGAATTCTTTTGTGTTTACTCTGTTATTTCACAGACAGAACCGGGACAACCAATCGAAAAAACTCTCTCTTCTCTCATCTTCTCCGCCTCCTCTGGGGTCCTTCTCTGTCACTCTCTCTCTCTCCTTCTCTTCGTCTGTCGGGTTCTCGTCTCTCCTCTCTCGTTTTTAGTAGGGGTGAGAGCAGGAGTTTTACATTGTTAATTATTGACAAGCAGGTGGAAATGCTTACGTCTACTTCTGCCAGGGCACGTCATGTATAATTTAACTATTTATATGGCGAGGAGGGAACATAATTGATTCACATATGGTCTGGTGTTAGATAACAGGGAAACATACGATGTCTCGACATACTGCGGGGGGGCAGCCGAAGCCCTCTCCTTTGCGTGATAATTTTACACACAGTATGTCATGTTGACAGTAAAAGTTAGGAAGCTTTGTATATGTAAATATTTTACTTTCACGCTATTCGGTAATTCTACGGGAGATATTCTTTTCTTATGATAGAGAAAATTTTATAATTTGCCTTGCGTAATTTTGTCATTGTTTTTGGAGTTAGATATGTTCGATCGAATCATGCAAGTACATTATTGGAACGTAACAGTCAAACTACGATGAAAAGTTTTAATTTTTATTCAATGCAAATAAAAGATGCAGGCGGATTACTTCTTCACTATAAGTTTTACACGATTGTATTGTACATGTATATGAAGCTCTAACTATATGTTAGTGTGAACTGTATTTTGAAGTTCGAACACTCGCTTGTAATCCTGCATTGGTTGAAGTGCTGGTACATATGTTCTCGGACGATAGCTTTTAATGGCACCATACTGTATAAGTTTCACTGACGTTATGTGTGCGTTTTGGTTACTTTAGCATATCTTTTGCAGGAGGGTGTTTACTATGAGAAAAAAGTATTTATTTCCAGTTCGTATAGATGGGAGGGGGAGAGGGGGGGGTATATGATAGTATAGGTATTTTCCAAACCACATTGTTAGCTGTGGGTTTTGCTGGCTGAAATTCTTTTCATTATTGCGAAATATTGGCAACGGGGGCTATTCTCCGGCCTTCTATCAATGATTATCCAATCATGCTATTGGCGAGTTTTTTAATTTCTCAAAAATTCCTATGTCATTTATAAAGAAATGAGGATTTGCTCTCTAACATATTTTCTTTCTTTGGACTACGCATATCAAAGGTTTTCTTGAACGGACATCAAACAATGTTATCGCTTAGCTCGCTGCTTCCCGTCGGTCATTTTCTTTCGTCTTCTCTCTCTTCTCTCTCTTCTCCTCTCTCGTTCTTTTCTCATCTCTCTTCTTCGTGTACTCCCTGCACCGGTTTTCCTCCCAAACATGGAAACTACCGTTTCCTCCTTTTGTTTTCACCTGTTCTGCCCATATTTTACGGCCTCTTCTATGATGGTTGTAGCCCTCAGTTTCTATGCAGATTTTCGTTGTACCGTCTTAATCTCGTCATAAACGGATTTTTTGTCTTCGACCTTTTCTGCTTTAAGACAGATTTTTTCCGGTCCTTCGGAATACTTTAATTCGACAATTCGAGATTTTTCTCGTAACTTCGAAATATTACTCGTAATAACGAGATTTCTTTTTCGTATAGAGATATGATTGTAATTAGAGTCTTTTTTCGTAATTCGAGATGTAGAAGGTGTTTATTTTTTTTTACCATGATATATTAGGCTTTCGTACAAGTGGCTAATTAATACTTTCCTTTTTAATAGATTCAAAGGATTGAATATGTATTGTTCCATTTTTGTAATGGTTCTTGTCCAAATTTAGGACTGCATGAGGGGAAACATGTCTCGGCTTTTTGTTTTACATATATTGATATCAATCCAAAATTCCTATTTTTCAGGGCTTTGTGGAGTTTGTTATAATCAGATAGTGAGTTGTTATACAAATTATCATTAATATTGTGTAAATTCTGACTGTGAATTCTTTTGACATAGCATTGTGTATGTTGCCTATTTAAATAATGTGTTAAAATCATGTACTAATTTCAAAATTTGGCTATACCGCTCATGTCTGTTTCTAACAGTAAATATTTCATATTAATCAAATTAGAGGGTAAATGGCTACAACGTTTTAAATATGCAAGAAATTATTTGGGTAGATTTACTGCAGTTTTTGATTTGTGAAAGGTTTAAAAAAATGCATTTCGTAACCTGTTGTAATTGAAGAAAACTTGATAAAAGTGTGCATTTCTCCATACATAGTATAATGTTACAACGCAAAATAATAATAAGACATGATTGTTTGTTTTTTCAGGTGTGTAGGGGGTGGAGTGTCGATCCAAGATTTGAGTTCTTTGCCATGGGTGTGCATAATATGTAAATGGGGGGGTTCCTAGTATGTTAATAATTTCAGCTTACATTCATGTTATTGTTAAAACAAGTATAGTGTGATGGGGTGCCCTCTTGGTCAATATGTCCTGGTAATGAGGCAAATTTATAATCATGTTATTTTCATCTGTTATTTTTGCGGCCGAGTTCACGCATAATGTAATAATCAAATGTGAGATACGCAATATTTAAACATGGACTTTTTGGCAAGATCTATTTAGAGGGTTTCCTATCTTAATATTTGAGGAGTGGTGTGGTCTTTATTAATACAGTATGTTGGATAGATATTCCATGGTTTAAAAAAAAGAGGAAGACAAATTAATGTTATCTTTATGTGTTATTAGTATGTATATGGTAATATCGCGAATAATATGATGTAGTTTATTGCATTTAGCGTTGCTACTGCCCCTTTGAGTGAATTTGTTTTTTTTATTCCCCCCAAATGTTTTTTACTCTGCAATATCATTAAAACTAATGACAATGTGAGTGTTGAATGTCATCATTTTTTTTCTTTGTTACATGGCTAATTCGTTGACAGTCAGATAGTTTGAGTGTTTATAAAGCACGTTGGTGTTTTTCTGAATCAGATGTAGATGTGTAAGAGAGATGGCTAAGACCATTTATTTTCTGGAAGAAGTTTTTTGATTTTATTAATCACTTGTTCATAGGGGCCAGTGCCCCCTTAAATAAAATAGAAAAAAATTCCACAGATTGATTAGTAATGAGGATATTTTGCGATATATTAAAAAGTCGTTTGATATTCTCTTTCTCTCTCTTCTCTCTTCTTCTTCCTCTTCTCTCTCCTCTCTTTTTCTTTCTCTTTCTTCTTCTCTCTCATCTCTTCAGTACCAATATATTATTTATGCAAGTGCATTTTTAACTAATGATTTCTGTTTTACAAATTTCAAATTGTCGAATATCATTTGCACTAAACATGGTAGTTTCTACTACTTTGATAACTTTCCCATGATTGAGATTTTGTGATCTGCGGGGCACGAGGTTTGTGCATGATGCCCAGTGTGTTTACCTGTAGGAAGTGGAGGTTCTGTTTCCTTTTTATGGATTTGGTAATAAAAGAATTTTTGCCATATTTTGGTATTTCGAAAGTGTAAACGTGATTAATAATTCGGGTCTTTCGATAATAATGAGGTAATTACAGGTATTGGTCGTCGAGC
>CAJDSM010103077.1:0-14303 GCA_903981925.1 Ostrea lurida
ATCTGTATATGTGAACAAAAAAATTTAAAAAATTACAAAAACTAGTATGTTTCGGTTGCGACAGTGAACGATGAGTCTGGACTCCTGCTCTACAGTGAAAGATCTAAGGAAAGGAAATTTGTTAAGGTGATTGAGATGGTTTTCTCACTCAAATAGCATTGAGTATCATGTGGCGTATCTCATTTTATTAGTCAATACTGAGTTGATTGGTGTGCTATCCAGGGTATGGTGCAGGATAATGAAAGTCGGCGGAAACGAAAAAATTTCAGATCTTTTTCGTAAAAGTTCAGAAGGGCTAACTCTGTCAAAAAACGCATCGCGGAACCCAATGACCAACTTCGAACTTGACCTGCATATTCCTTGACATATCCATATAGCCAATTTGAGGTTGAATGTGTGCAAACCGTTGCATGCAGATAAGTAGGAAGCGGTAACCGAAAAAATTTCTGGAGTTTTTTGTCTAAGTTCAAGAGGGACTAAACGTCTTGTCAAAATCATCGGGGACCATGACAACGTTCGTAACTGACTCTGCATATTTCCTGTGATGTATCCAATACCCCAATATTGAGTGAATGAGTGCACACCGTGTGCAAGAGATAATGACGGATAACGAAAAATTTCTGATTTTTTTTCTAAGTCATAGAAGGGCTAGACTCTGTCAATAAATCATCGGACCTATGACCACATTCGACTTGACCTGCATATTCCTGTGACATATCCATATACAAATTTGAGTTGAATGTGATTGATAACCGTGTGCAGAGGTATAAGTGGAATGGAACAATGATGACGGAATGACAGAATGACGGAAACAGGGGTAACATCTATAGTGCTCCCCGGCCATTTTGTAATGGCGGGGGCATAAAAAAATAAAAAAAAGTTTCTCAGTCTGCAACAGATACTGACAAGGAAAACAAAACTCATTTTTTTCTGCAAAAAAAGGAAGTTTACTAGACAAGTAAACACACAAACATATTGTACTTTATGTATTAATAAATTATACATTTAACAATTAACAAATGGAAATAAGATCTTTAAAGAAATTCATTTGCTAAAAAATAAGATATAATCAAAGTACAAATATACTGCCATGTTCCACATTGGAAGTACTGATATACACATCTATAGACTAGAATAAAATCCATTGCACATATCTACCCGGATTTCTATAATGATTTTAAACCTATCACATTTATTGCTACAGGGTCTGAAGTTACTGACAATTTGAGAAATATTCTTACTAGTTACAACTGCAATAATTTACATCTTGATACAGACTGCATGTAAAGTTATAATACATTGCAACTCAATGAAAAATGGAGCAAGTTGTTGCATTGCAAAATCAAAGCCTCAGTATTCACTCTCACTCAGTACATTAATTTCTTTAACTAATTTCCTTTCTACACACCTTCACATAATTATATATTTTTTTTTAAAAATTCCCATAAAATCATAAAGATTATAGTTAACTGGATAACATTTGATGGGATAAACTATATAGCTTAACGTAAATGAATTTTCACAACTCTACTTATAGACTGCACAAAATCTGATAATTTGTATTGTATTCTTGCCTCTGAATTTAATGCAACAGTATCTATCATAAGAATCCATGAGCCTTTGGAACATCACTAGAGGGGTTGAATATTGATCAGGGAGAGTGTTCTTTTGAATTGATCATTATATGGTCAACATCAAAAATTTTAATTGCAAAATCAACAGCAGAAGACCATGGCCAAAAATCATATACTCCTACTATATACCTATAAACAAAGCAAAGGTTATTCTCCCAATTTTTTTTTTTAAACTTTGCATGAACATGATGAAAAGAATATCAAGATATTGACAAAGCAAAGAATTCATATCCATGACATTTTGGATGCTGCTGCAATAATATGACATCACAAATCTCTCTGGGCTTTCTAGCACGGAAGAACCCTACCCTACATGAGTAGTAATAGATGAAAAAAATGCTCATGGACACGAAATGCAACACCAAATGAGAATCAAAATGGCAACCTTTCAAATGCTAGCCTACCTTGTTTCATCACTCTTTGAAATCTGAGATAAATGGTTTCTATAATTCCTATTGAAAGACAATGGATGAACCTGGCTCATGTTGAATGACTTTATAAAGGAAAGCAATTTTGTAAAATTCATAAGCATGGCATCTGACTTCAGTACTTGTAAATATATCCATCAACCTTGAAAAAATAACTAAAGAAAGCTGTTTATAGTTGAAGACTTCTTAAACTATTTTCCTCATTTATACTGTCACCATCATTCAAGAGAGATACCGAACCGAATGTAAACGGCTTTATTGTTACTGTCACCATCATTCAGAGAGATACCGAAATGTAAACCACTTATTGCTCTGAGCTGTTTTAAGAATACCCACAATGAGAGAAAGAAAAAATATAATAGCACCCAACCATGAAGAAAAAAATACACCAAACTTGTAAGAAAATGTTAAAAAAATTAAAACCAGGCTTCTGAAAAATGTGTTACACACTAAAACAAATTGTATTTTTACTCATGTATCACAAATGGTAATGCATGTTGCAGACAACACAACGAACAAAATCTTTGCAAGATAATGTTACGAAATATCAAACAAGAGTGCTTGTACATCCGAGACAAAAAAAAACTTGTTTATCAAATGCAACAAGAGGCCCATGGGCCACATTCGCTCACCTGAGCACTGTTTCACTAAGAAGAACAGTAGTAGTCAACTTTAATCCCCTATTTGTTGGTCCCCCCATCCAACCCTCGGAGGGGGGGGGGGGCATTATCTAAACAAACTTAAATCTACACCCATATCAGGAAGCTTCAGGTAAATATCCACTTTGTTGTTCAAATAAAGAAGATTTTAAAAGAATTCCCTATATATTTGCATGTAAAATATTTGATCCTCAATTGTGGCCCCACATTACCCCGTAGGGTCATGATTTAACAAACTTAATCTCATCTATATCAGGAAGCTTCCATATAAATTCAGCTTTTCCTGGCAGTGTTCTTGAGAAGAAGGATTTTAAAGATTTTAACCTATATTAATTATATGTAAAACTTTTGATCTCCTATTGTGGCTCCATCGTACCCCGCGGGTCTATGAAATTTGAACAAAACTAGAAATGTCCTCTATATCAGGAAAGCTTCCACAAAAAGTTTCAGCTTTTCCTGGTCCAATGGATCTTGAAAAGAAAGATTTTTTAAAGATTTTTCCCTATATAACTTTGATCCCCTATTTGGCCCTCATTCGTACCCCAGGGGCATTGTTGAACAAAACTTGAAATCTCCTCTAAATATCAGGAAGCTTCCATATAAATTTCAGCTTTCTGGCCTGTGTTCTTGAGAAGAAGATTTTTAAAGATTTTCCTATATCACCATATGTAAAACTTTGACCCCTAATTGTGGCCCATCGTACCCCCGGGGGTCTGAATTTGAACAACTTGAAATCTCCTCTTATATAGTGAAGGATCATATAAATGTTCAGCTTTCGCTGGCCCAGTGGTTCTTGAGAAGAAGATTTTAAAAGATTTTTCCTATATAATCACATGTCAAACATGATCCCATTGTGGCCCATCGTACCCCCGGGGGTCATGATTTGAAAAACTCTGAATCTCCACTATATCAGGAAGCTTCCATATAATTTCAGCTTTTTTCCTGGCCCCCCCCAAGTTTGGGTTCTTGAGAAGAAGATTTTTAAAAAGACACCACCCTATTTTTGCTTTTCGTGATTATTTCCCCTTTGATAAGGGCCTGGTCCTTCATTTGAACAAACTGAAAGCCCCTTTACCCAAGGATGATTGTGTACAAGTTTGGTTGGAATTTGGCGCAGCGTTCTTGAGAAGAAGTCGAAAATGTCAAAAGTTAACAGACAGACGGACGGACGACAGACGGAACAGACAGACAGACAGGACAGACAGACAGACAGACAGACAGACAGACGACGGACAAAAAGGCGATCAGAAAAAGCTTCACTTGAGCCTTCGCTCAGGTGAGCTAAAAAGGATTGGTTTAATGTCAAAACATATTGTCTTGCTCATAAATTACAGATTTCAAGATTAATACCCCAAACTAATGTGAGACAATAGGAAATAATCAAGCATATTTTTAAGATTTGCCAATCACTTGTGCCCAGCCTCAAACAAATTGAAATATAGCATGCAAAATAAAAGCTGCACAGAGTGTCCATTATGGAATCAGATTGGCACTCGTGAAAATGAAGTTTAAAACACAGAACTGATAATGCTAGTGCTGTGAACAGACCCTTCACTCTTTGATATGACTCATACAAAATTAACATCTTACTAGCTACAGTACAGCTCAGGTGCAAATTAATTTGCCCACTGTAGGCCATTTTTTAGAGTGGGCATTTAAATGTCCACTGAACATAAAGGTAGTGTATAGAATCGTATGACAATTGGGGTAATTGTCCACTCCGAAATGTCCACTGTGATTCCAAGTGGCCGGCCCACAGTGGAAAGTTGGGCAATTCAAAATATCCACCTGAGCTGTACTGTAGATGCAACACTGCAGGTACAATATTAAGTATACTTGCATGTACTTCTGAGAGCACTCCGTTTAACTTTAATCTCACCATTCTAAACACTAGGATTTCTGAATCCAATTCAAATATTGTAATATGGCACACTGTTCAGCAATACAGTCCTTACATGTAATGTGCTTTTGTACATCTGCCACCGTTGACAATGGCTGCCATAGTTACTGATTTACTCTATTATTACAAGGGTGGATGCCTCTTGTTGACTTGAAAGACAAGCATCAAATGAAATTCTGAGTGTGTACTGGGCAATTTTGCTCCCTCTTATTTTTGGCCAAATGTATTGAAAAAATACTTCATCCAAAATCATTTATTTCAACTTTAATAGGAGTAATCTAAATGAGTAAACGTTTGGTTATAAATTTAAATTTCCTGGTTCTGAATTTACCTATTAAAGACGAGTGCCAAATTAGGCCAAATAGGAGGAAGTTACATGTACTGAGTATATGGTGTTTAAAAGTAAAAAATACAGCCATGATCAAACAATGTCTTTCTTATAAATCAGTTTTAGTAAATAACTTTTAAAACTATGTAATTTTAGGACGTCTGACAGTGTCGCACTCTATAATTAATTTCAATAAATATACTGACAGAGATATGACAATGTAAAGGTGTAAATAAATAATCCTAAACTGTACTTCGGTCGCAAATACTTATTCAGAGTGAAAAAAGATAAAATTTCTTAATAATAAGTTGAATATATAGTTTATACACATGAAACATCACACATTGTACATGTAAATACTATAAAAATAAGACTCTAATGTTAACAATGGAAGAAACATACGGCATTTGTCACTAACCCAATGTAACTTACAAACAACAAATAATAATGACCGAGAGAAAATTGAACAACCCTATGTACATAATCAACAAGAGACATTTCAAAAATTTGAAAGGAAGTCTGTATCAATGAATGGGCATGAAACAAGGAAAAATGCAAAACACTGATATATTCTTTTGGCACAAAATTCCCAGTTCTTGTTTTCAATACTTGAAATAGGCCTAGCACATGGAGAAGCCTGGCCAGGTTTATTGATACAGGCAATCTGTCACCTACAAAGGTGAGAAAAAATTAATTCTTAGAATTACAATCTACAATTGCATTTCATCCTTAAAAAATAAAAGTACAGTCGAACCTTGTTATTTCAAAACTCAATGGGACCAAGAAACAACAAGAGGCCCATGGGCCACATCGCTCACCTGAGCACTCTTCACTAAAGAAGAGCAATAGTGCAAACCCTTAAAAACCCTCGGTGGGGGGGGGGGGGGGGTTTAAATCTACTCCATATTAGAAGCTTTCCAGTAAAATATCTACTCGGTCTGGTTTCAATGAAGACTAAGTTTTAAAAGAAATTAGTCCTCATAATCTATATGCATGTAACTATTATCTTCTCTGATTGATTGCCCCACATTATACCCCTGGGGGTCCAAGAGTTTCGATACTAAACTTTATCTCTACCTATAATCAGCCGCATAGCCTTTTCTGGCCACAGTGGCTCTTCAATGCAATGAGTAAGAATATAATAATTAAATCTTTCACTATATAACTTAAATATCAATTTGTAAAAACTTCTGATACCTAGGTTAGAGCGAACGGTGTCCCAACTACAGCCACCAGCAGGGGGTCAGCTGATTGAATACGACAACTTGAATCTCACTATATATCAGAAAGCTGATTTCAATATAAAAAATTATCAGCTTTTATCTGGCCCAGTGGTTTCTAGAAAAGATTTTTAAGATTTTTCAAACTTATATAATCATCAAACTACCTATTGGCCCGAATCGTTGGGGGGGCATGAAATTGAAAAACTTGAATTCATTCCGATCAGGGAAACTAACAATATGACCAATTACCCAGAGGATCATGGTAGTTAAATTGAATGGACCCTTATATCCCGGAAAGCATCTCTCTAATAAAAATAATCCTACATCTTCAATTCAGCCATAGAGAGTAAAACAACCATATCCCAGGGATAGGATTTCTGTTAACACACTAGAATCTGTCCACTATATAATCAGGCAAAGCTTTCATATATGAACACTCAGAAATCCATTACTGCGCGACAGTGGTTCCTTGAGAAGAAAATATTTAAAGATTTTTCCTATAATGATCATGTGTAAAATTGATCCGCCTATTGGCGGCCACCCATCATACCCCCGGGGTCAATTATTTGAACAAACTTGAATCTTACACTATAACAGGAAGCTTTCATATAAATTTCAGCTTTAACTGGCCAGTGTTGAGAAATTAGTTACCGTGAAAATTCCGTTGGCCAGCCCGGCAGATGAAAATGAAATTCATGTTAGAACCTTTATTCGTTACGCAGCTTGGAGAATACAAGCCCCTAGATTTTTGTATTTTTCGTGATTATCTCCCCTTTGATGGGGTCTGGTCATTCATTTGAACAAAACTTGAATCCCCTTCAACTCAACGGATGTGAAATTTGTATTTAGTCTTGGTTTGAATTTGTGCCCATGCGGTTCTTGAGAAGAAGTCGAAAATGTAAAAGTTAAACAGGACAGACGAGGCGGACAGATCGAACGGAGCAAAAGGCGATCAGAATGAAGCTCACTGTGAACCATTTGGTTTCAGAGTGAGCTAAAAAGTTTAAGATATCCTGGATTTGAGAATATCGCGAGGGTTAAAAATAATTCAGATGAATAGGTGAGAGGGACCTCCAAATTAGTTTGATATAGCCATTCGGTATTCGATATATAATCAGTGTTCGAGACAGCCGAAACTGAACTGAGAGTGTCCCTTGGTGATGTTGCAGGTTTACCACCTGGGTCAAGAAATGTTGTGAATATAAAACTGAGGCTTTCTGTATTTAAACATATTTTTGACAACAGGAAGGCTTATCCTGCAAGAATACATGTATAAATGAACTTTATTTCGTTACTTATTAGCATGGTAGGATTACACACAAGAGGTCCATGTTAGGCCCTAAATTTTTGCATCTTCTGGATCCTCGACTGTGACTGGCCTTCTGCCCAGCAGTTGTAGGATTTTTAAATGAATCCATACTTCAATCTTTATGTCCATGAATATTTTTCAATATTATAACTAATAAAGTGGCTCCAAAAAATTTTACACAAATTTGTACACCCCACGGGACATGTCTTTTAGAGAGAGACTTTCGGAATCTACTCTGTCAGAAGCTTCATTGTAAATATCAACTCTTTGCGCCAGTGGTCATGATAGATTTCGCATGTAAACTCTGATCCCCCTATATGTGGCCAGGACTACCCTGGGATGTATATGATTAAAGAAACTTGAAATTTACACCAAAGTCCAAGGAAACTTCAATATGATCTCAAACTTTGCTGACCCATTGGTGTCTCAATCTTCAGAGGATTTTTAAAATACCAACACCCTATTAATGCCTTTTTGTGATTAATCTCCCTTTGCAAGAAGGAATGGGACCTTCACCCAAGGTATCAAATTTGATTTGAAGAAGATTTTCCTATATATTGCATATGTATATATATCTATAATCTAACATACTTCACTTGTAATCTAATATAGTGTCAGAAAGCTTTCATGTAATATCCACTCTTCTGGCCCAGTCATCTTGTTGGAGATTTTAAAAAGATTTCCACAATATAATCGCACGTAAAAGTTTGATCTCCCATTGTGGCCCCACCACTTCCCTGGGCATGATTTTAACAAATCTGAATCTTCACTATGTAAAGGAAGTTGTAAATTTAAACTTTTCTGGCCCAGTGGTTTAAATAGAAAGAAGGGATTTTTAAATGCCCACACTCTATTTTGTGATTATCTCCCGGCATGGCCCTTCATTTGAACCTACTGTGGAATCATCATTTTTCATGGGGGACCAATGTTCATGGATTCGTGGGTCACCCTTACCCACGAATTTACATCCCAACAATCATGTTTTATTTCTTAATGTATAAATATTTATAAATATTATGCCATTCACATTATTTTCATTGCCCAACGAAATTACGTCCCCACGAACCCAAATTTGGTTACCCACGAAACATTGGCCCCACGAATTAAAATGATTCCACAAGTACTTGATCAAAAATGTTTAACTCTACCTACAAACTGTGCTGACAGTTGGATGGACAAACAGAGCATATAAAACAAGTGTGCCAAAGATGCCTTCATCGAATTATACAGTAAAATGTCCTCCCTTAATTACCTTTGCAATTGGCATTATGATAATCAGTATCATCAAAAACATCCGCTGCTTCTGGTCTTGCTGCAAAGCTTGGCTTCCTCGGAACATACCATGTTCAAATCTTCTCTATTTCCTGTAAAGATACAGGTTCCATGATCATCTAACAACAGACAGAACAGATTTCACGTGTTTTTTTTTTTTTTATTTGTCTAAATTAAGCAGCAGTAAGTCAATATTGGAAATAAGCAGATGTGGTCTCCATATCTTTAACTAGCACATTATCCTCGCATCTGCATGAACTAAAATTACTGCGTTATATGTCATCATCTTTGTGTGGTTTGTTAAACATGTACTTTGAAAAATTTTTTTGATGGCTTTCAAATTCAAAAAAAAACTTTCAAATAAAATATTCAGATTCTGATTAACTGAATTCTTCAATGGAGAAATTTCAGGATACAGGCCACAACAAAAATACAAAAAAAACAACAAAAAAACATAAACAAAAAAAAAAAAAAAAACCACCTAACAACCCCCTAATAAAATTAGACGAGGGATTATACTTATTACTTTTTGACAGTTCAGTAATAGAACCACTTGCAAAAATTAATCTTTTACGCTCGCTTGAGTACTGAAGCTTGAACAAGAAGATATAGCCCCGGCCACAAAAGTCCATGTTAAAAAACCTATGTTTGATCCTTTGAGATCAAGGTCAAAGGTTATACAAGTCATGGATGTAAAGTGATACATTCCTTCATGGTGATGACACGAATTCATGTTAAAAACTGATTTTTTGATCTGAAAGGTCAAAGGTCAGGTCATACATGAAGGGTCATCAAATATACACGACACATCGTCTCATAGTGATACAACCCATATGCCAAATATGGTAAAGCCTATGGCAATAGAAAAGAAGTTAGGGCCAAGGAACACGAATTCATTGTTAAAAACCTGATATTTTTATATCTTGAGAATCAAAGGTCAAGGTCATACAAGAGGTATCATCAATATAGCGCGACACATCGTCTCATGTGATACATCATATCCAAATAATGGTAGCCTACCTCAAAGAACAATAAGAAAGTTATGCCCCGGACACGAAGTCTGCACAACAGACGGGACGGACAGACAGACAGGACAGATACGGACAGAAAAGAAGACGGAACAGAGTGATTCCTTATATACCCCCCAAAAAACTTGTTGCGGGGGGTATAAAAAGTGTTTAATTGCACAAGATGCAGGTTGGCCCTGAGACAAGTTTTTTTTAAAAGGCTTAATTATCTTGAAAATAAGCGCTTAAGGTCAAGTAACTTTTCCTAATTTGGCACCTAATTGCAACCTTTTCCAAATCAAATGGCAACTATTTCTTTATTTTTGACATCCAATGGAAATGCTAAGGAAGCAAACGGAATAACTCAAGATACCAAATGGTAAACTTTGAAGGACATTTGAAGATTCATTATTTGTCAATTCAGTGTAGTTAATTGTGTTTTTAATGTAACAAATATTTGAATATCCTTTATGACAAAATAATAGAAGAGGTTGAGATTCAAAACGTGTACGTGTATTAGGGGATCACCGAAATTACTCGCAGTATTACGTCATAACTTTTGGCGATGGAAAAGGTTCTAAACACGTTGTCATAAACTTGTAGAGCGGCGTCTACAGCTGTTAATAACAAAACTTGTAAGCTTTACGATAAATACTAGCTGAATAGTTGTATAAAATTTTTGCCTTTTAAACATTAAACAGGAGTTTTTCTATTTTCATTTACATGCAGCTTGAAACATGTTTTATCCATTAATTGACGTCAAACTGACGTTACAAGAATAAATAGGTTGGAAACCCCATGAATTTATTTTTTACAATCATGAAAATTCAAACAGACAAATACAAAAAACAGGTACTTGTACATGTAATTATTGTATATGTACACGTACCCGTACACGTTGAAATCTCAACCTCTTAATATTCCTCCTTCTACTGTAAATAAAAAAAATTTCAAACTAACGTCCCTGAAAACGTCTACTTAACCACACGCACAAGCGCACGGTGACCGGTAGGTGACCGCAATTTGGTGTACCGCTGACCGCACGCTAACCGCGACGCCGAACCCGAATGTGAACGGTGACCGCACGGCTGACCGACGCCTGACGGCACGCTGAAGCAATATGAATTAATCATTGGAATGTTTCGGAATTTCTTCACTTGCGTTAGATTATATTCTATCACTTAGCTCAAAAATAAATTAAATAAATAATGTATCCCAAATACAATTCATAATATTACTAGGTAAGAAAAAACATAATACATTCCATCCAATGATATAAACTGATCAAAAACAAACCACATGATACTATATGTTGTATGAAAAATATGCAGTCCTATAGCATACTGTAAACATGTATTCTGTAAAGTATGCCTAAAGTATATACATACCGTACAAGTATTCTCATGGAGATTATTTTTTTTTTCTAAATGCCAGTATGTGCAAAAAAGAAACAGAAGGCCACAGGCCTTGACGGTCCACCGAAGTATCATAGCCAACATAAGGAATGCTCATTATTTGCATTTCTAAGTCTCAATACGGAGTCTTTTATTTACGCGTGTGTAGTGAAGGTGTCGCTGATTTTGTTAAACAATCTTTTCAAATATGCCATATGGCTTTCTATTCAAATAACAAGACCAATTATCATATTTCATCTCAACAAATGGTGTTGTTAAACCGTTCAAGAAATTTTAAAGAAAAACCCATAACTTGCAACTTAATGCCCAGTGAGCTTGACCTTTTGGAACCCCAAAATCAATAGAGATCATAATTCGACACCCATGGGTAAATTTGGGTAGTTTTGTTATACATGTAATGAATATGAATGACTCATGTGGAAAGTAACAACGCTGAAAGCCCAGAAAAACCCATATTGTTACTTTGAAATGTCCCAGTGCAACTTTGAACTTTGACCTTTTTTTGGACCCAGATTTTGATAAGACAAACATCTCATTTCAAGGGTAACTAATATGCAATGATATGGTGATGCTACTTTGGTTTTGTCTAGGTGTGTTTGACGAGACCTTGCCTTAAAATTCAATAAAGGACACTGTCACCCATTGGATAGATCAATGCATGATATGTAACTCTAGAGTGGAAAAAGCCTTAACACTTTAATGCCTGGAAAACAATTTCTGTTTTAACAGATGGAAAGACAGACAAATGCCAGATTCAGTATCAGATCCCCCCTTCCCCAAACTTTGTTTGGGGGGGGGGGGGGGTTATAATCAAGGACAAGGCTTCCATGGTTTCACCATTCCAATATTCATTTCATTTTAAAAATTAATATAATGAATAGCATTACTGGAGAATGTTTTTCAAATGTTTTACATAATAAGACACTATGTGACAAGTTTGGCCCAACCCTGGGGTCAGAACCTCTCCTGGGGACACCAAGTTTATAAATTTGTAGAGGCGCTTCCTCCTGCTATAATCACAATGAATTTAGGTTTTTCCTTCTTAGACATGTGTGGTTGTAAAGAAGATTTGTGAAAAAATTTTGGGTCACTCCCCCCCCCCCCCCCCCCAGGCCCCAAGGGTGCAAAAGACCTGAAATTTTGTACAAATTTATGTTGTGCCCCTTGTCAAAAGATGGCTTCATACAAAATTTGATATAAGAATTGATCTGGTAGTTATCAGAAAGTAAAAATGTTTCAATTGTTAACAACATTTCATCAAATGACCATTTTGGCGTCCACCCACTAAAATACCAAAACCCCTAACCCTAGGGTCCACGAAATTTACAAGAAATTAATAATAGATATTACTCTCTGCTCATTCCAAACATTCCATTTAGTTTTAATTTTACTGTCCAATATAGCATTAAAGAAAGATGTTTTTCAAATGTTTTACACATATACACTACTTAAACCCAAGTTTCGGCCCCGCCCTGGGATTCAGAACCCTCTACCCCGGATCACCAAATTTATAATCAATTTGGTAGAGGCCTTCCTGCTCTACAATCACTATTGCATTTAGTGTTCCTCCCTCAGGCAAATGTGTGGTTGTAAAGAAAGAAAGATTTTGAAATTGGTCACTTTTGGTGCAGTTATTTTGACCTCCCCCCCCCCCCCAGGGCACCCAGGGTGCAGAGATCTTGATTTACAATTTTAAAGTGCCCCTTGTCCCAAGTAGATGACTCTATACCAAATTTTGAAAAAGTAATTGGAACTTGGTAAGTTATCAAAAAGAAGAAGTTAAAAAATGTTCAACTTGTTAAACAATTTCATCATGACCAATTTTGGGCGCCCACCCTAAAGAAAAAAAACAAGAAATAAAAAAAAAAAAATAAAAAAAATAAAAAAAAACAAAAAAAAAAACATAAAAAATAAAAAGTAAAAAAAAAAACAAAAAAAAAAAAAAAAAAGAAAAAAAAAAAAAAAAAAATAAAAAAAAAAAAAAAAAATAATAACCAAAACCCTACCCTAGGTCAACGAAAAATTTTACAATTAATAAATAGAAACCTCCCTGCTCATTCCAAACAATTCCATTTAGTTTTAAAAATTTACTGTCAATAGCCATTGAAGAAGATGGTTTTTCAAATGTTTTACACCAATATACACTAATGTAACAAAGTTCTGGCCCCCGCCCTGGGTTCCCAGAACCCCTTACCCCGGGAAAATCACCAAATTTACACAAATTTTGGTAGAGGCCTTCCCTGCTCTACATCACTATGCATTTAGTTTCTCTCGAGGCATGTGGTGGTTGTAAAGAAGAAGAATTTTGTGAAAATTGGTCCGACTTTTTTTTTTTTTTAGGCAGTTTTTTCCTCCCGCCCCCCCCCCCCCCCAAGGCCCCAGGGGTTGCGGAAGAGAAAGCTGAAATTTTAACATATTTAAGTGCCCCTTGGTCCCAAAGATGCTCAATAATCCAAATTTGAAAAGAAGTTGGACTGGTAAAGTTATCAGAAGAAAGTGTAAAAATAATGTTCAATTGTTAACACATTTCCAAAATCAATAAATGAGCCATTGTTGGCCCCACCCCTAATACCGAATAACCCTACCGCCTAGGGTCACCGAAATTTTTACAATTATATAGAAAAACGCCCCTGCTCATTCCAAATCATTCGCCATTTTAAGTTTTAATTTACTGTCAATAAACATTTAAAGAAGAATGTTTTTCAAAATGTTTTTACAAACACATAAATACACTATGTACCAAGTTTGGCCCCGCCCTGGGGATCATTAGACCCTTACCCCGGGGAATCAACCAATATTTACAATTTTGGTAGAGGCCCTTCCTGGCTCTACATCACAGCTAATGCATTAGTTTCTCTCGCATGTGTGGTTGTAAAGAAGAAGAATTTTTTTTTGAATTAATTGGTCCATTTTAGGCAGTTTTTGGCCCCCCCCCCCCAAGGCCGGCCAGGGGTGTCAAGAGATTTTAAATTTACAATTTTAAGTGCCCCCTGTGTCCCAAAAGATGCTGTTCACATACCAAATTTGAAAAGAATATTGGCTGGTAAGTATATCGAAGAAAAAAGTTAAAAAGTGTGTCAATTTTTGTTACGACATTTCATCAATGACCAGGTTTGGTTGGGGGCGCG